>JAIPRL010007334.1:0-23911 GCA_025469235.1 Pemphigus obesinymphae
TATGTTGAAATATTATATTGTAAATTTTTAAATATTTATTTTGTTAAAATGAAAACAAAATATAATAAAATATATTGTTGTAAATTAATTATATTTATAATAATTAATAATATAATAGTCGTGGCTTATTTTTCCGGTGTCATGTCCGAAGGGATTTTTTTTCCTAGGTCAAGTCTGAGGGGTTTTTTTCCGGGGATTTTTTTTCCTGGGGATTTTTATTCCGGGATTCGTCATCCCTATATAACTGGGTCCCCGAACACTAGAATCGCAGACGACCCGGGACTAGCGATTGCGACGCATACTCCACGCCGGTAGATTTTCTGTTTTTTACGTGTAACATCTCTCCGGGACTTCGTCTATTTTTCAAGTATTTAATTTGGACTTAGCCGATTTTTGTAGTATTTTATATTTTGGACTTAGAATAATTTCTAAAAAATAAAAAATAAATATATAAAAATAATATATTCATTGACGAAAAATTGGTGTTTGACTTCAATTATTTTAATTAACATCAAATCTACGTCGGTGGTCGAGTACCATTCTGAGGTTCAAGGGCACGCACGCAATAGTATAATGATAAGAAAATATAATATTACGGCTTCGGATATTGGATAAAAAAAAGTCACAAAAAAGAAGTCAAATAGATGGAGTGGGATTCGAACCGGGGTAGCCGTATCGAAAGTTTATTACAGTTCCCATCGAGCTACAGAATCGATCGTAAAGATGTTGAAATTTCTGGTATTTAAACTATTCAGATAACGAACGACACCGTTACGTACAGGGGCATCATTTGGGGGGGGCAGAGTGTGCCAATAGCATCACCACTGATTTAAAAGTGGCCTGTCAATGCTCTAATGCGCCACCACCGAGTATATAACAGTGCCGACCTGCAAATTTTTGTAATAATGGTTAGAAAGAAAAGTCGATGAACTTTTTTTTTTTTATGCTAATTTACGTGTTTTAACGTAGCATTAGAATGTGAAAAATGGCCCGGTGAAATGTTAAAATTTAGCCTGCCTAAAAGCACGCACACCCGAAAAAAAAAACTGAAATGACACCCCTTACAAAACTTACGTATATCAACAGATAATATATTCGGAACAAACGTCCCGGTCGGACGGGGACGATCGGTAAACAAAGAAACGTTCAGTCGGGATTTAAAACGTAATATTAATAATGAATAACGGGAAAAAAAACTTAGAAAAAATATAAAAAAAGATTGCACGAAGTCACCGTCCGGTACTAAGCTCGGAGAAAAGGCGAAAATGCAGAGGAACGAAGGGCGTAAAAATTTTAACCGAAATTTTAAAACGGTAACGGTAAAGGAACAAGAGCGGCGGCAAAAATGGGCTGAGGAATTAAAATTCTATAAGAGGTTTTTCTCATGGAAAAAACGAGTAAAAAAAGTTGACATTTTATATATGAGTACCTAAGACTATGTAGGTATAAGTATTATGTATAAAGTATGAATTGAAGTTTTATAGTGACACATCACACAGTATACTCGTGTCTATAATAAAATATTGATTTTAATAATATTGAAATAATATACTTATTTTTTAAATAAATACATTTTTATTTTATAAATCCGTTATCCATTGGCACATAAATCATAATATAGGTACGTATATATATAGGTATATATATAGGTAATAATACTGTGTAGACCTAAGTTTCTTTTAAATATATATAAATAATATTTATTTGTTGTATTTGTGTAATTCAATAAACGCATAACGATTTATACAGTCTTTCGAACTTGTGTTTGGAAACCTGAGAAAAACGAACTGAATAAAATAATTACCTATACTCTCGGACCAACCCGACCGAGTATAACAATACAATCATTTTGTGTAGGATAACTATTGGTTTATTAATATGCATAATCCCACTACTACAAATATTCATTATTAAATGATGTTTAATTTAATGCAAGTTCAATTTTATACTATTATATTATATACTTACCTATGTAGTGTGTGTAATAAAATTATTAAAACTTATTAATTATTGCATTTTATATAGTAGATAGGTAAGTACCTACTATTTATTATATTATAATTTGACAAGTTTAATTAGGTACCTACCCATCTAAATTGTACATTTCAACGACGCGTATTCTGGGCTTTTTTCAAATTGTATTTAGGTTTTTATATGTTGTAAATAATTTTATAAACGTTGCTTATTGGTACCAACCTACCTAATAATATACCTACTACCCCGGTTTTTCCCAATTTCACTATAATATAAATATAGTATACCTACCACGGCGGAAGAAAATTATAAAAATATAATCACCCATATTATTATCTATCACCTGTCTGTGTTGTTGCCACAAAACCGTTTGTGTTATTATTATAATATTATTGTTATTATCCGTAATCGTGTTTTAAAAATTGTAGGTACAAGAAGTACCAGTACGAATAGAACAGGTACCTACTTATAGAGAAAACAGAAAATATTATGTTCTGTGTTACTGTCACGGGACACCTATGATAAATGTTAAATACGTTTTTACCCATAGATAATATTTACACATAATAATAATAAACTGTATAAATATATATTTGTTGTCTACGTTTTTACCACATGGAAATTGGAAATGATAATAGAATATTATCAGTTTGTATGCATGTATGGTGTAACTATATGTTATACAATTTAGTTATGGCATATTATTATGTTGACATACAATATTTTAAAATATTGCAAAAATAAAACGACGGAATATCGCCGAGTGAAAACGCCGTGTATAGCCGGGGCCTAATATGCGCCGCGGATATTCGTCACGAATCGCCACACGACGTTTTCACTCTGCGATATTCCGTCGTTTTATTTTTAAAAAATTTTAAAATATTGTGTCAACATAATATGCCATAATTATTGTATAAATTGTAGTTCCACAATACATACATACAAACTGTCATTATAATATTTTGTGGCAACAACAGGTGATAATAATACGGGTGATATTTTTATTATTTTCTCCCGCTGTGGTAGGTATATACTATAGTATATAGTGAAATTGGAAAAAACCGGGATAGTAGGTATATTAGGTAGTTTGGTACCTATTAACAACGTTTACAAAATTTTTACAACATACGAATATATACTCGTATAAAAACCTAAATACAATTAAAAAAAGCCCAGAATATGCGTCGTTGAAATATACAATTTAGATCGGTACCTAATTAAACTTGTCATATTATAATATATTAAATAGGTACCTATCTACTATATTAATTAATAATTAAGTATTAATTATTGTATTACATACACTACATAGGTAGGCAGTGGTGGTTATAAGAGAGGAGCGATAAGTGGATCGCCCCCCTCCCTTGGAATTTTATTTTGTTTTTTTTAGCTAACTTGGGCCGGTTAAAACTTTTACCTCCCTTTAAAAACCGAAATTACATCACTGATTTCGCCAACCTCCTCTCCCTTGAACATTATGTATAACCGCCACTGTAGATAGGTATATAATATAATAGTATAAAATAATTTAATTTATATTAAATTAAAAATCATTTAATAATGAATATTTGTAGTAGTAGGTATCTTAATATTAATAAACCAATACCTATACAAAATTATTGTATTATCGAATACAATATAAAAACGCGGCGGATATTCGTTGCCCGTATAGCCGCCTCTCTTTCAACTATATGGAAAATGCGGGGCTTGCGATTTTATTACTTTGACGTTCGGACGATTATTCGCAGTCCGGCAGCGTTTTTCCGCAGCGTCCAAATCGCGACGGATTTTTATCACCGTGTATAGCCGCTCTAATCTAAATCAATATAATTTCAACACGACGGATATCCGCGACGGAAAAACGCCGTGTATAGGCCTTAAGTCCTGCTCGTCCAAAAATTTTACAAAAAAAAAGCCTAGGCCCGGCCCGGAAAAAATAGTAAGAAATTAAAAAGTCCGGTCCGGCCCTAAGTATTTTTTTCGAAGTCCGGCCCGACAAATTGTACAAAAAAAAGCCCAGACCCGGTCCGAATAAAATTCGAAGATTTTAAAAAAGCCCGGTCCGGCCCTTTATTTTTTTCTAAGGCCCGGCCCGGTCCAATTTCAGTAAGGGCCGGGCTTTTTGAGGGCCGGACCGGGCCGAGCCGGCCCTTGCAGGTCTTTAGTAGGTAGTTACGTAATATAACACAACCATCAGTGGTCAATAACAGTGGCGTAAATATGAATTTTTAATGAGAGGGATCAGTAAAAAAACTTAGAAAAACCCTTTGATAAAGCAGATAATTGGAAAAGCTCCAACTACGAAAAAAAAAAGATCATGGAGGAGATCTGACCCCCCACTTATCCCTATGTAAACTGTCTCTAGTTAATGATAGAAAAATCTGATTCGCATTCGACCAGAGCTACAGATTAGACTACAACCAGTGCTCAAATTTTTTCATTTTTCGGTAGTTTTTCTTGCCGCGTTAAAAAAACTATTGAGAAAATCGAAAAATGACAATTCCAAAGTACCTACCATATAGATGCAATTTTCTATCAGAGAAGTTATATGTATATGATGAAAATCGGATCACTCCTGATCAAAATGTTGTTCACAGGATGAAAAACTTAGAAAAAAAAATAAACATCAATGTAAAATCACTAAATCCCTCGCTCTGCTCAGAATCTAAAATATAATATATATATTTCATTGTACGCAAACAAGTCGTGGATATTCAGGTAGGTACATGATTTATAATGTGCGAAAACGAGTTACGCCGCTAGTCATTACGACGTCTGTGTAGGTATAGGTATAGTATTCAAACAGAAGGTACGGAGTATGAACGTTGAACGACTAATACACAGGCGTGTACTACATGTACTACGTAAACACGGCGAGCGCAAAATTGCGGTGACGGGCGTTGTGCCATTCGCATTTCACACACATGGTAATTTTGCCTTCAAACGCAGACAGCAGTTATTTTAAATTAAAAAAAAAACATTATTCCAAAGAACGCTTTTTTTTTGCAATTCCGATATAAGTACCTAGTTCAATTATTTCAATTTTGTAAAACTTAATTTTATTTAATATAATAACTTGTTTTTATTTGAATATTTAAAAATAAATTTTTCGAGGGAAAATGCATAAAAATAAACGGTGATGAACGGGGAAGAATGTCCTAGATTCATAAAAAGTACATCATTTCATAGAAAATTTTTTCCTCCGCAATTTTTATTCTTAAACTTTTTGTTTTACGACGAATAAAAAGCAAGAAATTTACGGAAAACCTATTTTTCAATAAAAAAAAAATGGATGACATTTAGCACGTTGTATGCCGCGAGAACAGTTACTCTAGAACATGAAAAATACACATTACCTTTTTTGTATATAATTATCTTCTCTACCCATTTCATGTAAAACTTTTTGTTATTCGACAAATAAAAAGTGAGATATTTTACGAAAAGGCTATTTTCGTGAACTTTGATCTCGAATAACTTTTGAAGCCCAAGTGATTTCAATGAGGCCTTTTGTTATTTATAATGATATTATTAAGGTGTATGCAAAAATTCAGCGTGTCCCTACTTTTTCCCAATTTGACTTGGCTATTATTAATACTGGGCAAGGATATTAAATACCTTTTAATAAGTAATACCTAATTAATTAACCTACCTATGTGTTAAGTATAATGTACCTATACCTGTACCAGTGGCGTAGCGTGCGTTTCAGCTTAGTGTATGCATTATACAATAATATAAATAATATACGATAAACACAAAATATACGATTGACGGCTCTATGCAATAGCGTATGCAATACTGATCCTGCATACACGAGTGACGAAAACACGACCGCGAGCATTCTACGTTTTGATATTAATATTATCGAAAAGAAATATAAATAGCTGTCGCTGAATGTCTGTACCCGTATGCAATCGCCAACGTGCATACTGCGTACATAATGAACATGTACATGATAGGTACTAGCCATTAGATAGAAATATAACGGACAATAGCGCGACGCGGCCGTAGTGTTGCGGATTAATCAATCCTAATGAACTTAGAAGAAAATATACAAAATCACAAAATATTATAATATTATAAAATATTAAATTAATACAATCAAACATTTTTTTTACAAAAATATTACATTATTAATATAAAAAAAAATTATTTTTCAATTTGTGAAGTGTATGCTGTGCATACACAGCATACGCACACGCTACGCCACTGGACTATATATACGTTAAGCGTATATATAATATAAAGGTACTATTATAAATTGTGGACCAAATCCCTGCAAGTCTTTGTGTATACCTGTATATATATATATATATATATAGGTACTTGACCAGAATCGGAGGGAAACGGACACTATATATATATAATATCGTGTACCTATATATTGTATATATATATCGTTATTATTATATACGCAATGCGCAAGCAGTGCACTCGACGACCCTTTTGACGACGACTATGTACGTTTCAGTACCTATTGGCGCTCGGGGACGGCCGTCTGCCCGGCGACGAGGGGGTGCGCATACGCTCGCGATTTTTGCATTCCACGTCACTTAAGAACAAATAAATACGTGGAGGATAAAGCGACGGGACGGGAACGGGCCACATTATTCGGATTTAACAGGATCAGGTGCTTAAGTAGTCCGGTTTTCGTACAGCAGGTATACCTGTACAATTGTTGTTGTGCGCAGGGGTGTCTGCGGGTGGTCGTGCGGTATCCTATACGCGAAAAAACACAATGGCCGCGAGAATTCTCTCGAGTCTCGAAGACTGACTCGGTCCGACTTCGGGAGACGCACCACGGACGTTTTCACTTTTCAACGCGTGACGAATATAATATATGTACCTACGGGTAATATATTGTGTGTACACGATATTATATAATATACGATCGCGGACGAATAATAATAATAATAATATTTTTGTCGGAAAAAAAATAACACGCTGGTGCATTCACACGCACACGCGGTTTTTACACAAATCGAGGGCGACGCCGTGTGCATTATATTGAAATAATAATAATAATAATAATAATAATAATAATAATAATATTACACAAACAACAAACGAAAACAACGCGTGAACAACGTAAACACTAAACAACGTTTTTCGTGACCAGACGGCTGTGCAGGCGATGATGACGAGATGAAGACTTCAATCGCGGCCGAGTGGTTTTTCTACTTCTCTTTTAATCACGAGTATTATTATTATTATTATTATTATATAGTTTTTTTTTTTTTTTTTTTTTTAAATTCGGAAACAATTGCAGAACGGCCCGCGTACACCTGTGTGAGTACAGTGAAAGTATAAAATATCATCCGGTCAAGTGGCTGTTTTGACAGATGCACGAGCATGTGTCAAAAACACACGAATTCGCTTTTTTGAATTATTATAGGCAATCAGGACGAATACTCGTTATCACTTATATATATATATAGGTGCCTATATATATATGCGCGGTGTTGTAAAAAATACTTTTGAAATGTATTTAAACACAATATTTCAAATACTTACTAAAAAGTATTTAAATACTGTTCAAATTATTATATCATACTTACTAACTATATATTATATTATAAAGTTTGACTAAATGCAAATGTGAAATACCGAAAAACACAATAAAATGTATCTCAATGTTGATACAAGCATTAATGATTTATTGATAACACTGAAAAGGGGTATGAGAACATTTTATATTTATAACTTAATATTTTTTCATTATTGATATTATATTAATGACAATATATAAATAAATATTGTTTATTGGAAAAAAAAAAATAACAAATAAATAGGGAGTAATTATATTATATAATACGTAATTATTTATTAAAATCTATAATAGGTAATATTGTTTAATTTAAATTAAAAAAAAAAAAAAAAAAAAACATACTACATATGTATATATATGGTTTTTAATCAAACGGTTAATGAATCGTTGCATTTAAGTCCAATGATTATTTCAAAGTTTGCCTCGGAAATCCTACCTATTTTTTTGTCAAAATGAACATTCAATACTACCACTATATAATTACCATAAATACCATATTATATAAATGGGATTAACAATAAAACACTTCAAATTAATAAAAGTGCACATAATATATTATCGTTATGCGCCGATCATACGACCAACACACGTTTCTAAGTGGAAAATTTCCAAAACATATTGTTAAACGATCGGTTTATACCCAAATTACCCATATGATTTGCATAATACAAAATGCTCTTACATATTATACACTATACATTATATATTATATATACACAAAGTACTTAAAAATAAACCACGAGACTAGATGATCGTTTTCGTTTATATTGTACAACACTACTATATATGGGGTTAAAAAAAACAAATATTTTATAGTCTTAATCTATAACCGGACGAAAAACCGTATAAGTATTTAAATGCGACGATGATAATATATAAAAGCGTACATCCGATACCATTCGCCAGTCATAATACAACGTGTAATAACATCCGCTATTAGCATAAACCCGTTAATGACACCCGGGCGCATTAAAAAAAAAAAAAAAAAAAAGTCGTATAACTCTTGCCCGATTCTATATATGTACAGGTACCTACACTATATATATATATATACGTATACAATATAATATTATACTCGGGTTATGTAAATAACACACAATATCGGATAGCGATTTATCAGCCCTACGTAAAAAAAAAAAAAAAAACAAAAATATAATAATGATAATAAAACAAATGTGACTTTTACGATACCGTGGTCTATATATATTATATATACAGCGGTAATTATATCAATATGGACCGGCCGGCATAATGGTATAGTGGTCAAAGCGCGGTAAATACCTATATATGTTATATTTTTTTATATATTAAATTCTACGACCGGGTACACATATACACATACATGTAATATTTATTATACTCAGGACGACCCCGGCGGTCGACTTGGACGATTCAATGGTCCCCATAAAATCTATAGTGATGACCGTAATAAACAAGGTTGACGTTTCCAAAACGTCAACCTCTAAAATACGAATCTTTTTTTGTAACTGCAGGCATGTCCGATCAACAGGTCGAAGCAACGGTTTTCAACATTAGGATCCCATTATATCGTTTAAATAGATTATTATAATATATACAAGCTCCGCTAATAATTATATAGGTACTTGCAGTACTGGCTCAATGGATTTTTTTGCCGCAATTTATTACGGTAGAGTTACAACTCAAGGATATTTGTATTTGTCGACATTTTCTATACTACCATGCCGTATAATTATATCAGTTTTTTTTTTTTTTGTATTTAGGCATCTTTACAAGATAACTACTGTCTATATATCAAAAAAGGGCTTAAGTTAGATAATATTATACATAACATCTAACATAGTGTTAGACCTCACGAGGCTTGTAGAACAAATGCTATGTATAGAGTTCACAAACCCAACAAAGCCCACATTACAAAATTTACCATTTTAGCGTGGCAGTCATCCTATCCCCTAAATTTTAGAACCACCTTCATTCATCGGTTATTGGCACACTCCTTACATTTTACGATATCATATGAAACAAATTAGCTATTGAAAACCAAATTTGATAAAAAAAAAAAAATATTGGTAACTATAACAGAGGTCTAGGACATTTCAACGTGACCATTTCGGAGACGGAAATGTAGATTTTGTTCACCAAGTCAGGCAATTCTCTATAAAATCGTACGAGTAGTTGGAATAGATAGTTTTAACTTATTACATTTTAAATTTAGGACCAGGATTGACACATCAATATTTACATTAAAAAATATCGTTTACCCGAATCTTATGTCAAAAATGGTTGCATATGAGTTCCGTCTTTTTTGAGTAACGATCTTTTTTAATACCGATTCTGAAAAAAAAAAATGGATATAGCGATTTAATATGTTAATATAACCGAGTTATAATAAGCTCTTAGACTAAAAATGTACTTACATACTGATATATAAGACCATGTATACTGTTGCTGGTATTCAAATTTTAAAAATCAATCAAAAAATTTCGGCAAATCAGTGTTTGTAAATAAAACAATTTATTATAAAACTGGTATTTAAATTTAAAAACTAAACACTTTAATATTCAAAAAAAGTATTTTAAATATTTACTTATCATGTATTCGACTTCCTCACGAAAAAAAGGTTTCCAGTAAAATAGATTTAATAATAATTTATTATACTTGACTACTTTATGTTTACCAAAGATTTTAACCGTTTATGCCCTATAACATGATTACAAATCACTCTGTGTAAATTACAGTGCCTTCATTGTACGTGGCATAATATTTTCTATAAAATTGATGTATTGATGAAAAAAATAAGAGAACAAAGTATCCAAGATGAACGTACTGAACACTCGTATAAAGATATATAATTTTGATATGAAAAATTGAAGAACGGAAATCAGTATATATATTATATATTTTGTATCGTTTATGTTTGATACCAAAACATCAAAAAAAAAAGCTGCAAATTTTACAAAAAAAAAAAGTATTTTACTAAATATACATAAATCTAAAATATCCAAAATTATGAAACATAAAAAAGTTATTTTTTTTATGACCTATGTATTCTATAAAAAAAAATAGGTACTCAAATCAAATGAATTACAAACTGAAAAGATATAGTGATTTTAGTTGTCTAAAAATAAAATATGGAGGGTGTCTAATAAAAATAATATACAATATTTCATTACCTAGTTAATATATTGCATCTATTATAAATTAAAATGTACCTATCAACCAATTTGATATATTTTTTCTCCCATCATATAATGAATGAACTTAATTATATATGCAGATGAATACCTATTTAAAAATTGATAATAAATAATCAAATAATCGTTTAAAAAACTTTTGTTATCAACAATCACATTTTTATCATAATAATTTTTAAGTGATTGATTTCGAAAATATACAACATGTATAATCAGTAATCACTATATATAAAGTACAACTAACAAATAATAAATAACAAAACTGTTATTGGTACAATACATTATTATATAGTATCACAAAATATAATAATAATAATAATATGTATTATACAATATAAAAATCTTTTTTGACTAAAAACTTATTCTTGTTCGAATTGTAAACATGATAAAAAAAAAGCTCATATATAGTATAATACTGCACTACTATATAGTGGAAAGGAACCATAAAAAGTAAATTTTTGATAAAATTAAATTTTAAAATCGAATTTTGAAGTACTAAAACATAGGTTTTCACGTCATTAAAGTAATAAAAATGGACACATAATAATTTTAATTTCAAACATTTGACAGTTACTAGTAGAGCAGAATGCATCATGTATACGCATTCAATTGTATATAGCTGTATAGCTTACGGAATTATTCGGACAAAATATGAGTTTTAAAAAAGTGTACTGTATATAGTACAATTGCATTTCGAAAGAATAATAATTATAATAATGTTCTTTAGTCACATATTAAAAATAATTGGCCAATTAACTTTGGATACGTATGTAAGTACGTGCAAAATATCATGTACTTATCTATTATTATTATATCACGATGTAAATACACGTCGATAAATAATAACAATAATTCTATAATATATGACGTATAACTATTTTCAATTGGGAACAGGTATATTTCGTAATAAAAAATGTTACATTGGAAAAATCAATAATACTTATGTTAGGATGGCCATATTTTGAAAATTAAAACACGGGATAACAATAAAAAAGGTAATTTCTAATAACTTTCACAAATCGCTTTGAAAATGACAAATAGGCAAAAAAATAGTGAGTCATTCGTAATCTTTCCTCAATTCCAAAACGAGAAAACCCACTTCCAAAAACGGAAAAAAAGCATCACGTTTAAGGATTGTCGGGACAAAGGGGTGCAATGGTCCTGACAAACCTCAAAAAACGAGATGTTACAGTCACCCTAACCTATGTATAATAATTCTATAATTTTGTGTGAAAAGTAGGGAATTAATATGAGGGAAAAAGAAATAATATACGTTCAAATCTAACACGAGATTAGTGAATTATGTATACAATAAAAATAATTCATCATAAAGTAGAAAAGTTGCACTTAAAATATACAAGAATAATATAATATGTTGTAAATCATTTTTAGTATTCCCATTAAATGGTTAAAAACGATATTAACATTTGAACCTTTATAGTGGTATAATATAATACCACTTAAATAAAATATTATTTAAAATTACAATTGATTATATTTATCTAGATAAGATTTTTGTTATCTAATTACAAAAATGTATGTATATCATTATAATCAAATCATACAATACCTAACTATATTTTCTATTTATATTGGTTCAGTGATAATAATACTTTCAAGAGTTTTCAACTGAAAAGGTATGTTTAAGATTCAAGCATACATTATTGCGGGGGTGTCATTTGGAGGATGGCAGGGTGTGTGACGACGGCATTACTAAATTAAAAGTTTCAATAATAATTAGCCTTCCATTAATGTTCCAATGCACCGTCATAATTATATTAAACATTATGTATTACATATATATATTAATATATTATGTGAATATTAATTTTAATATATATATATAATACATATTTTTAATAGAATGTTTATAATATTTACATTTATATATAAGCTTTCTTATAATAAATATATATTAGTATTCAATATACATAGTTTCTACATATTTTTGTAGTTTATATTACAATAATAGCAATAATGTATCTAGAATTTCAAACACCCTAGTCAATTAGTCGAGATTCTAAAAAAAAAAAAAATAGCTATTCAAAATAATTAATATTATTATATTATAAGTATCGACATTCGTTTGACGTGACATACCCAGTAGTGAGTTTATTTACAAACTTATTTGCGACCGTCGATGTTACAAAATATGACTAAAAATCAGTTATTACCTACGTATAACATTATAATAAATAATTTACATTAAATGTAATAGTGTATACATTTTGATACGAAAAATCGCGGCGCATGCCCATAACCCACGCATAACGCCCTCTTAATCCGTCCGATAAAATTATTATTATAACTTTGACGCGTTATGGCGGCCGTCATGACGAAATAACATGGTATGCCAGCAACATGAACGAATTTGAGAACGGTACGAGTTGTCATGGAATAAAATATAATTTATCAATTATGCCAAGAAATTGTGACGTCACTCGGTCTTATCTGCAGTCGTTTCAATACAGCTGTATATAAATAAGTTTAATGTTTACAGAGTTGAACATCTTTAATCAAAATAAATAGTAGATAACAATAATAATTATGGTAAGTGGACCGAGGGACGTAGGCACAATGCGCAGAACTCAGTTGCTGGCATACCATGTTATTTCGTCATGACAGCCATTGTTCTTTCTATGTTTAAAATATATATAATAATTGTGTTGTTATGTGTATATTATAAGTATACTGTGTATACATATATATTATATTATATATAACATACATATAATATACGTATGTATTTGTACGATTTTTTTGTTAAAGAAAATTTTCTTGAGTTATACACACACATTATCTGTACACAGTGTCTACATTATATCCATTGTGTTAAAACCGAAACTGCAGTATTATTGTTTAATTTGACTAATTATTATCCGACAAAATATTTTCCAAATACGTTGACGTGCAGTAATTAGACACGTCATTCGTTTTTCGTCTCTCTCAAACTACACAATACATACGTATTGTATATTATGATCTTGTTATACACACGAATATTCATAGTGGACTGTCCTTTAAAACACCTATTTTTGCATCAATTTACAGATTTAGCATGTACTTATATATAGCGCACACAAATACAGTGACGGTTCGTACTAGACATGGACCTATATATGTGCAAAAATCGAAATATTGCCCTACTATTAATATTATGAAAAAAAGTTTCGAGATTTTAGTTCTCTAGATTATAATAATTATTATACACTATATTTTATGCATTATAAGTACCACACGCTACTGGGTCGATGATCAAATTCGTATATATATACAGTGGCGTGGAGAATGGACAGAAAACTGTAATTTTGAGTTTTAACCGATATATATATATATATATATATATATATGCCTATCCATCCACCATATTTGACTTAAAATAGTAGAAAAAATTATATGCGATTCATTAAATTTTATATTGCATTAACATGTGTGTACGAAACTATTGAACAACGTTAAATTTAAAGTCGTTAAGGCACCGACGTGGTATCTTATACATTAGCAAACCAACTGACAACACATGAAGTTTATGTTTTCTGATATTAGAGTAAATTGACGCATTAATAAATTTATAAACGAGATTATTATCCATGCAGTAGCGTCGTCTCTTTTAATTTTAATTTTGATTTTAAAGATAAATATATCTATTTAAGCTATTAGAATTTAAAAATAGTTTATCTCTTTATAAAATTAAAAAAGACCACACTATAAAACGTAGATAATGATCTTGTCCATAAATTTAGTAAAACAACAATTTACTCTAATATTAGAAATGATAAAGTCGCGATAAAAATGCTGAACGTAAATTTTGTATATTATTATCAGTTGGTTAAACGGAAACAGCAACAGTAGTGAAGCGTCATAAGAGACAATGAGATGGTGTCTACCATATTTTATATTTAAAGAATTGTTAATAAAATATTTAATTTTAAAATGAAGAATTTGATTTAAATGTCAATGGAAAACATTATTTTATTTCACGTTATTTTTTCTGCATCTAACTCATTGCATATCCGCTGTGTAATTCGTTTCCAATCAAAAATGATACAAAAATAGACGTTGAGACACTGACCCAAAATGTCTCTCATTACTATACGTGCTCGTACGGAGTCGTTATGGTGGGTGCGCGAGATTTGGGAATATTATGCACTCTTATGTGAGACAGAGTCTCCGGTCTCGACTACGCCGTATTTCCGTATTAACGCGACCGCATTTTTTCGTGCGAATGACTATTATTATTATTTTATTATACCGTGTGTTTTTACCTTATAGTTTATTTTATAACTACTTATTTTATTTAAGTTTTTATTATTATATTATATTTTAAGTACCTATATTATAATATTATTTATTAATATAAAATGAAACAATTTTTATTTTTTTTCTTAATAAAAGAATCGGCAGGTACCTACTTTAGGTTTTGTTTTTATTTAAAGTTATTATTATAACATAGTAAAAGACTATAGTAACATACTACCTATATTGTATAATAAACTATTCTATACCAAAAATTCGTTTTTAATTTATCATTCGAATACTGAGTATTATTACTACTAATCACGAACATTTTATTAAAATTTTTCTACCCATCTAGTTTATTATACATGCTTCGCCACTGGACAGCATATGCTGATATCACGTCCTCTGAAACTATAGATATCAAAAGTATGTGATGGAAAATTTTTTTCCGAATTTTTGAATCGATCGCAAAAACTGATTGGTTGACAATACGTCCGTCCCATCTGGTATCTGGTAACTAAACGTAACTAATGGTTAATTTAAAACCCCATATAATTAAATATAATTCAAGAACTAATATGAATCGTATGCATATATATGTAATTTTTTTGACGGTGAGATTATTTTGTTTACGGTTTCACTGCTGCAGTAGGCGAATTTTAATACGCGTACATCGTTATAAATCATACCGTTTTTATTACCATGTGTTTATAAATTATAATATAAGTAAAACGTTAGGTGTGTAGAATTCGATTATTATATCTACCGAATCGCTACCACTCATACGCGTATTTACTCACTGCACGTTATTATAATGATATGCGCGACGATGACATTACCGTTCGTCCATCGCCCACGCAAATCCAATATACGTACATTATATCTATTCCACGGACCATATATATAATACAAATATTGGTCATTTTTCCTCGCCCATCCACCAAGACGGTAAAAATAAATAAATCCAATCGTATCGACGGGGCACACGCACGCGGTGTAAAAATTATATATGTTAATTCGTGGGTCAAACGCAAAAATATTCACAAACACATTTGTTTATATATATATATATATATATATATATATATATATACATATATACATACATACAATATGTATAGCTACGTACAAGATTGTAAGATACGAACTTCGCGAGATGTAGGTTATGATCTCCTCTGTTGTGTGTTCAAAAGATGCATATTATAGATACGTTATTTATCGATATTCTAAAAATAAATTATGCAGAACTACTGCACGAACGGTTTACGCGAAAAATGTAATTGGATAGATTACAATACAGGTAGGTACCTATATTATAAATATAAAAAATATACGTGTATACCTATACTCTGGTATACCGCCGTAACCATATGTCTATTGTAAACTTGTGTTTATCACACCTCCGGCAAATCGCGTAAAACACGTTGTTTTTGTTTATGTTTCACATCTTTGTTTTTTTTTTTTTATGTCCCGTACACTCTTTTGAGCTCAATAGGATAACAATATTATTGTAATCCTAGATCCGTTATATCTTGTCATTAATACTTATACTGTATTTGTTTTTTCTCAATATTGATTTTAATTTGATTTTTATTTATTTATATTTCAATATATATATATATATATATCAAATTCTATATTTCTATATTTATTTTATTAAATTCTATATATCAAAATCTGGTCCCTGAGTAAGTTTACACTTATTCATATAGGGATCGGAACTTAATGCTCTTAAATAATTCTAAATATACATGCTTAAAGAGCACTTTTTGTTTATTTATTTTTACATAAATATATTTATATAATTACCGTAGCAAGATTCGATAGCGCCTTTGGCAAAGAACTGAATTTCCGCCTCTAAATTGGTAATAAGGAATAGTTATCAATTTTTGGAGTTGCATCACCATTCCTTAAAAATCTAGTTCATAAGCAAAAAAGAAAGACATCAACTTACTTTTACAAGATTTTGCCGTCGAAATTTCGCCCCCCCCCCAATATTAGAAATTTAGGGATAGATATTACTGAATTTCGATTTTTGTGCTCCCTTTTCTGTTGCGCCCTTGGCCTATGCCAGTTTCGCCAAGCCCTTACTACGGCTCTGATAATTACAAATATTTCATACAACCATAAATAGTAAAGCCCAGGGTTAATATTGTTAGTTGGGTATTTTAAAAACACGATACAATATATTATATATTGTAATATAATTATAACTTTTAAATTAATACATTTTTTAATTTACGAATTTTTAACTCCAAAAATTGAAAATCAAGATATATGCTCTGAAAACAAAAAAAGAACAAAATATGCAAAAATATTATGCACTTTAATCTTTTATATATTTTTTCGTAGTGTCTTGAAATTAATTTCTAATTAACTTAGCAATAAATTTAATAGCCCACAAAATACCTACATGCTAATGCACTTCCGGATCATATTTATTATTATTGTATTTAGTTTTACTATAGTTTTGGATTTGGTTAGACAAAAATGTATGTATGAGTTTATTTAATATCGTTTTAAATGTACAAATATATGTTAATATTATTAATTTGAATTTATAGAGTTAATAAGTATTCTATAGCGTGGAAAACTATAAATACCATTTAAACCCTTTTTTAACTATAATTTCTGTTATAGTCAGAATTCTATAGCATTCTACATTTTTTCGGCACTTCCGTAATACTGCAGTCCATCATGCATCAATCGTAGTTTACTTCTTGATGTCATTTTCTTCATCATCCACATAATTACTATTTTTCTAATATAGCCATCAACTTATCAAATTATCTAGTTAAAAAATCGGTGAATAAATGAGTACCTAACTATTGCAATTAAATTTAAGTTCAAAAAATCCGGTTTATAGGGTAGATGTATTTCATTGAATAAAAAAAAATGATTCTGAGCGAAATTCGATATAATCATAATTAGTACTTTTTAAATAATAATCAAATAAAATAAAATTACCTTTGACCTTTAAATATCTAATTTGAAAAAAAAGTTTCCATGACGATTGAAAAATGACTTCCTAAAAGTACCAACTTGAATCAATTTGCTATTATTATTATTATTATTGCATACAAACTCGAAAATTTTTTTCTCACTTCTTTTTTTGTAGAAAATTTGTTCACAGAAAAAAATGAAAAAATAAATATCATTCAAAAATCAATAGATTTTTCTCTCCGCTCAGAATCTAAAAAAAAAAAAAGAAAATCATTAAACTTCGAATAGTTTTATTAGGAGTATCAAAGAAAATTTTGTCTTAAATTATAAAAAAAATTGTTTTTGATATATTTTTTTGTCTACAAACGATATAAAAAATGCATTGATTACTGCACAAAATTCATACCTTGGATAAAATGATAAACTATTTATTATTTTTTTAAGCATAATTAACTGAGAGATTAACTAAATCATTTGTCAACAACTTATCATGTATATAACTATTCAAAAAAGTATACTGATTATTAATTAACTTAACTACCTATATCTCGTTTATTGTTTCATTATTAACTTTGCACATCCTTGTTGTGTGCTATAATGCGGCTGTTTGGAAGAAAACGTAATTACGTTTACTATTAATGTCAATCAATTTGTTGAATTCGATAGATTAGGTATACCTAAGTATTCGACGCATAGGATAATATAAATACTGTATAATATATGTGTATAATAATATACGGTATATGTGCATTTTAATGAACACAATTTACTATCCATAAGTAGTAAGTATATAAAATTAAACCGGTAGGTATATAGGAAATTTGATTTCGTACACGTGGTAATAAATCGAAGCGCATTTAAATGAACCAATGTATTTGTTTTTTCATACGTACCTAACCGAATTCATCCTGAACACTACAGTACCTAAATGTAATAATATGACTACGTGTTCTCATGACGCCCACACATCTCGTAAAAACACGACGTAGTTGTCAGCGTGTATATACACGTATTTCCCGAAACAATTTTAGCGTTTAAGTACACACACACACAGAGTTAACGTATAATATAATAATGCAAACCGATCGTCGACGTTTCCCATGACAATCGGTTTGTATCCTAAATTATTTCGACTGCAGTATATATATATATATATATATATATTATAATATATTTAAACGTATTACGAGTTTTTCGTACACGTGTAATTGCCAAGTGACGACGACGAGGACGTTATAATAATATCGTGGAGGAAAAAAAATAGGTACGCGTATATATATATACTCGCGCGGTCTCACGGAAGCCGCGCGCTCGCGTACATTGCCCATAATATGTATAATATTGTATCGATTAACGGCCACCGGATAAACGTATATATTATTGTAATGTACGTACACACGTGTCTGGTCACGCTGTGGTATATAAACGCATTTTTTTTTCTTCCAAAAACCAATCACTGTTCGGTGATTATACCGTCATGCGTATATATTTAGGCGTGCACTCGACAGTAGTCGGAGCTATGTGTACACAAACGGCATACACTATAGCAATAACGAACGTATATCTATGTAGATTTAGCTTTATAACTCATTATACATACTCCGCCTATATAATATTCAGTGACCGTTAATGACTGCGCCTGGTATATACCAACTATACCTGTATATATACCTGCAAGTAACCACTGCTCCGTATTGTACCGCGTCGTGTCTTCTACTTCTTCTGGTTCGGTAGCTTTTCCACTCGGGTCCATTATACACCGTACACATTATACCATTATTATTATTATTATTATTATTATTAATACATAACTCCTATACACGTATACGCGATAATCTATTCGACTACCGCGCACTCGTATCTATAGAACTCGTTATTGAATATTGATATACGTGATGTTTGCTCAAGTTCTCTCGTATATCTTTTGTATAATTTATTGGTAATATATATATGTCAGATATTGATCATTTGTTTGTTGCTCATAAAACAGGTCGGTTTGAACAGATACCATTCTATAACACATCCAATAAATATATCGTTAGTGTCTGGGTTAACTTTTTGAACACTCGTGTACTTATGCTCTGTTATGTTAACGCAACAGTGCAAAAGTTATTGGAGTATTTTTTTTTAGCTAGTATATTATATAATATACAGACCTTGTATTATATGACTAAGTCTTATAATGTAGAGATATAAATGTTAAATATTAATCCATTGACTCCTGCATTAACTTTTGACAGATAACAGCTATAGTCTTATAGCTAATAGTCTAATAGTAATAAATTGATAGTTCTGAAATTTATTTTTTACATCAGAATTTGGTTTCGTTTTCATTTTTGGTTCGTTTTACTATATAACTTTTTTCATATTGAAAATATGCCTAGGATTTCTGTCTTCTGCGTCAGAGGCAGTGCTCGTTCTGTGCGTACATACTGTATACCGCGGTCAATTTGAAACGACCTATGTGCGTGATTTCATCTCCGATTTCCTAAAAGCATGACGAATAAATATTATTTCAACAATCGTCACGTCCCTCGTGTACTCGCGGTTTGTCCACATATATATAGAATATAGATATATAATATAATATACTATATAATATATGACATGGCTCGTTTCCATCCCCTAATTTTTACTTTGGTATGTCCCCGTTACTTTTCTCCCGTTTCATATAATGTGCTACCCCGTCAATATATCGATTACCATAGATTATACGCGGTATCAGATACAAACATTATATTCATCCTCTTCCATCGGACGCCTTTATTGTTCATGACATATGGTAAACAACAAAGGAAATAAAATGGAATAATGTTTTTCAATTAACCACTTTGAGTACAATATTGTAACATATATGATAATATATAATATACATATTTGTATATATACATAGTCTTTAACTTTTAGGCCCAACATAATCACCACATTCGTCCAATGAGAACCCGAAACCCATAGAGGTTTTATAAATATCAAAATTAAAAATTTTATCATCTAAAGATTGAGATTGGGTTTAGCGGAAAAATTTGGAAAATAGCGAAAATCCTTGTCCTAAATGTACACATGATGTTTTATAGGTACAATTTTTGATATAATGTACACGTAACCCGTACATTACAAACATTGTTCTAAATCTAATCACACTAACTATTATTATTTTACGAAGACGTACTTGTTACGTAATAGATTATACAAATTGCTTATTATATTTTATTCCAAGATAAGCGTTGAAGAATTAATATATGACTTAGATGCATAATATTACTATATACCTATATATAATAATATGTTATTGTCTTGTTGTCATGTCAACCGAACATCAATCAACACAAATTAATAAATATCGACACACCGGTTCTCTGGAATATAATAAATATATATTTTATTCCAGAAGCCATTAGTCGCTAAACATATATATTTTTTATGTGTAATATTACGTTTAAAAATATGTAGGTATTATGCTGTTGGACATTTAAATAATTATTATATTAAGGCCGGCGCTCAAGTGAAAAATAAACATAATTAAATTATACATTTAAGTTTTATCAACATACACAATATATTATATATAAGTGTATAATATGTACATATTCTGTGAGATTATCTAATTTTTTTGATCAATTTTCATCATTTTCAACTTTTATTTTATGTATCGGTAGGTATTATTAGTTGTGTATTATATATTTATCGTTTAAGAGCTTTTATCAACATTACAATTTACTGCTCAGCAGTTAGGTACAATAAATAATTGATCGGCGACGCGATGCGGCTCTTACGACTAAGGCAGTTAACCGTTAAGACTCACGTATATAGGCACGGGATAGGTGACTTCGTAATCGATATTACAATATTTGAATCTCGACGTAAAGGCCAACACCAATTGTTTAAAAAATGCTCAATACACAATATTATATAATAAACATACAAATAATAATACGAGGGCGCCCTATGAGAATAATATTAATTGTTGAGATAATATTTTAGTGTAAATGATAGAAATGAAAGTAGCTGATCACAGCTTGCTGTACAAAATAATAATAATAATAATAATAATAATGATAAGAATAATATCACCGCTCGTCGATTGTTGATTACATCGGGTCCCGTGTATGGTGACGGTGCCATTGTTACCGTTTTTGCCTGAAGCCGACCGCGATGAAAATGTTGACGGTCCATTTTGACCGCCTGTTCGAGAAACGCCGACGTGAAAATGGACGGTTACAACGTGGTACTGCAGTGTAGCGTGGAGAATCGTCGCGCGCGAAAACGGCCCGGAATCGGAATACCGACGGCCGGTCGCTAATGTGTTGTCAAAAATTCAATGTGTACAAACGCGACAAAATAAACGTGTATATGCGCGCTAACGCTGATGACAACACGTCGAAAATGATGTTGACTATCTCGGTAAATATTCTGATTTTCGTACTACACGTTTAATCCATTTTTTTATTTTTTTTTTTGTTTTCATCATCAACGATATAACAAATAAAAATCTCGATTCGTCTAATTTTATTAACACAGTTGCTAATTTCACACTAAACTTTGCGCACTACGCACAATTTTAGGGACTGTCTTCTACACGGACGCAAATTCCAAAAAGCTCCCAACGCGTCCATCCAGGGCGAGCCCGCGGGGTCGTGACCGATTGATATAGAACGTCCTTGCACGCGCGTATCCGGACAGTATGGTGTCGCCGGACCGGGTGATTGGAAAACCGGCGCGAAATACGTGCGGCTCGAACGGTACCTAATAAAAGAAAACATTTCCACAACAGTAAAAGTATTATATAATATACAAGCCAAAATTACAAGAGAGAGAAAACGATAAAATAATAGAATTAGTCCCTTTAACATACATAGATCTTCAATTTATAGAAAATTGGCTTGGGAAAAGAAAAAAAAAAGAATAAGGGATACACTATATGAGTTGCGAGAGTAATAGAAACTGAGAATGGATACTAAATTCCAGGATGTTTACAATATATTAAGGCTCACGATTAACTCGAATAAAAAATATTGTGCATTACACTTAGCCACAAAAGAATTACGTGACTATAGAGGAGAAGAGAGTTAAGCGATAACTGAAAAACACGACATGATATCAATAAAGCGACGATGGGCCGATTTATTTTTATACCGAGCAGCAAAATATGTTGGACTAGAATCAACCCAAATAGAATTCCACTCATTCCAAGTAACATAAAAAATTAGGTGTATCTAGAAAAGAAATATTAATTATATGAAAAGATTTAAAATGAACCGAATCCCTAGAAAATCGATCTACTAGCTCATTACCGACAATACTAATATGTCCAAAGATCCACAAAAATTGAAGACTTCGATCAGAATTGACAACATCAAAAATAAAAGATCAAATGCAAAGTTATGCGAAATAAAAGGATCAGAAATAATAACAAAAAAATCGATTAAACGTCAGTAATAATAAGCAATAATAACACAATTAAATGTTTAAATGTAGACAGAATGAGGGACTATATGACTATTATAGTAGTCATAAAATGATATGTTTTCTGGAAATAACTTTTTCATCAAAATAATTAATTGATCCAATCTTTATATGTATATTCCCATTTAAGAAAATAGAAATTTGATGTGAATGGTACTTTCAAAGGGTCATTTTTCATTAAACGCGTAAGAAAAAATTACCGAAAATGACGTAAAATCGGATTCCGTTCAAATTTATTTTTGTTATTTCTTCAGAATTCCCAAAATATAATGATTCTACAATTCTTACATTTACACCGGAATATGTACAATATTGACGGTCATGAGATTTAAAAAGTATTTTTCTAATTTGGGACTAATATTATAATAATTATAGATTTGGATATTTTTAAGTCCTAAAATTGATACTTTTAGGTTTTGAGACCGGAAATTAATTAGAAGGTCTTTGATCATGGGCGTCCATTAGGGGGGGCAAAACAGGGACATGTCCCCCCCCTGGCTTTTCCGTACCTACTGTAAAAATTTTATTTAAATTATATTAAATCACTAAATCCAGTAGATAGGTACTATAATAT
>JAIPRL010007335.1:0-23910 GCA_025469235.1 Pemphigus obesinymphae
TTGGTAAATACGTATTTCGGTAACAAAGTTACCATCTTCAGTACACAATAACGACTCTTATTTGTTTGTCGTTATTGTGTACTGAAGATGGTAACTTTGTTACCGAAATACGTATTTACCAAAATAAAGTAAATATTTTTGTGGAATTGAGTCTTCAATTATTATTAAATATTACATGTATATTACAACTGGTAATAATAATGTCTAATGTTTTAAATTTGTTTGGTACAAAAATAAAAATGTTGAATTTTGTTTACCTGCAGCGAATTATTTACAAATTACAATAGGTATATCACTACACAGTTACTATGAGTTAACACAACACGCATTTCTTTAATACACTGCATGACTATATATTGACTCATAGAATCATACATAGGCGAGATTCAAAATTTTAAAAAGAAATCTTCATAAAAATGCAAACAAAGATGTGTAATTATTAGTAAGAACGTTAAAGTTATGCAAAATAGTTACTATTTATAATAACTTTATAAGTATTAAATATTATGACCATTAGGTTCTATTTCATAGTAACATTCTAGCATAATAAGTTAAAGTTGAACTGAGTACGTACAATTATCAAATCTAAAGCTTTAAATTGTACTTTTGGTATTCGTATCGATAGTATTATTAAGTAGGAATATTATTTTCAAGACATTAAGGTTAGATATAAGTATACTTTCAACATCATTAATAATTTGCAATTAATCATCGTTAATAATTATTAATTTTATGTATAATAGTTTACATTTGATCGAACGAGTTTTAAACTTTTACCGTAGAAAAATGAACTTGTAACTTTTATTTTGTTTTAATTGGTGTAGGTTTCTAAACATAAGTATATATAGACACATCATCATATTCCCGTCCATCCGTCTTTACGTAGTTATTATAGAACATACAAGGTCGAACTGGGGCTCTCGGCTAGTATAGGCTCCCTATGACTTATGAGGTAATCAAAGTTTAAATTTATAATATGTAGGTAAATAGCACGGTTGAAATAGGTACCTATTATTCATCTTCGCGTTTATCGAGTATCGAACAGCGCTCGACACTGGGGCGACGTTCACAATCGCTCGTCATAACTATGATCAAAACACAAAAACATAGGAGGAGGAATTCGGTAATAATGCGGCAGCCGGAGCGATACAAATAATCGCTAAATCGCATGTGATATGTATGTGACATGCATGTGGACTGCGGAACAATACGGAATAAATGAACGTGTATTTACTGTGTGTTCGTGAAGCGTGCACATTTCTATATTTTTTTATTATTTATTTAATTTATTCTTTTATTATTGGTGTATATTATATTGATATAATATAATAAATAAAAATTCAGTATCATATTCACAGACAATTAAAATAAAACAACTTGGAAGACCTGTTTTGTGAAATAAAAGATAGACGCTTACATTTTGAGTATAAAACGTATAATTTTTATTATTTTGTAATTTTAGGTTTTTATAAAACGTTTATATTTATATTTTTGTTTTTCTATATGGTATTAATTTTGGTTTAATAAATAACTTTTAAATTGGTATATAACTATTATTGTATTCTATGCTTCTCAAAAATGAATAATTTTTAATCGCCCTCCAACTTTCAAGTTTTATTACAGACCCAGGTAACAATTCACAATGTATAATATTAATAAATATTGGTTTTTGATTTAAAATTAAACATTTAACATTAAATATTGAGTAATTATTTAACTAATATTCAAATATAAATATTTAATGTACAATCATTATTCAATGTTTATAATTATTAAGAAACAAATATAAACGAATATTTAAATTAAAATCAATAATTAATAATTAATAAACATTTATTATTTAACATTATATAATACTGTAAATTAAATATGTTAGACGTTAGTATTTATATATTTAGTATTATACTTATAGTACCTATATATTATATTTGTAGTTGGCTTCACAGTTCGCCCATTAACAGTTTTACAATTTAATTAATATTTTTTACTGCCAGTAGTTTGTGCTAGGCGTTGAATAATAATTGAACTCTCCTCCCTTTTTCCCCTTACTCGTTGAATTTTAAGTAATTTTTTCTGTGCATGTACCTATGTCAATAAAGGAATATTTTCTGAAAATGTCAACTTTCAATAAAAAGTAGTTTGGACTATTCATTGAATAATATTTAACCTCCCCTCTCTTCCCCTGATAGAGATACTCACATTTTACTTTGAAACAATATATTTTTCAAGTGTATGTTTTTATACACATATCTATTAATTTTTATCGGTGTAGGTATCCATGCAGTGTAATTATTTCTCAGTTCCGAATTTGTATATAGTCACTTGTCGGTGGAATGACACTTGGACAGTATCTTGCGACAGTGTAATTTTGTTGTATTAGATTCTGAACGTAGCGAGGGAGCTAGTGGTTTTACAATGATGTTTATTTTTTTTTAATTTTATTTTTCTCTGTTAACAAATTTACTACCAGAAGGAATACTCCGATCTGTATATGCTTGCATGGTTTTCTGTAGCAAATTTCATCTAGTTGGTACTTTAAAGAGGTCATTTTTCGATTTTCTCAATAGTTTTTTAATACGTAAGGAAAAACAACCAAGAGTTGATGAAAAAACGGCAAATATACAAAATCGTAAAATCGAGATTTTTCATTTCTTCGTAATTTCGTAAGATCATATTTATTTTTACATTTGATCTTTGATGTAATGTTAAACATAGGTAGGTACTGAGTATATAACTAATATTAAGAGTTATATATACTACACCGAAGCTACGCTCAGAATCGTTTTATTCAATGCAATGATTTATCATTGCTTTCAAATGCAATATATCCACCAGGCGTATACTGCCCAGTAACGAAGTGCATCCACCCCTACTGACACACCTAACGAGCTAAGTACACCTTTTTTTTTTCTTATAATTCTAAAGGAAAAGAAACACATATATTTCCTATTATGTCCCCCAATAGAATTTATGGAATAATACATATTTGTGTAGATAATTAATGGCGAGATGAAATAATTTTTTAAAAATTAATTTGTTCAGGACTCAGTAAATCTAAACCATGGAATACATAGTCTACTGGCTTTGGTAGTGGTAAAAAAAAACTCAGAAATAAAAATACGTACAGATGATGCTGTTAGAGAATGTGATTTTTTTTTATTAAATACTAATAAATGTTGGAAAAAATTAATTAATTTTTAATTTTAATTCCAAACGTGATTCTCTAAGCGAAGTCACAAACACTATTTCTACTAGAAAAGAGCTAAAGTCCAGTGTAAATTTTAATTTTTCATAAACATTGTTATTAATTTTTTCGAAATTACTTAATGAGGTCATATACAAATTTCGGTATTAAAAAAATTTTTTTTTTTTAAAAAATTTTAAAAGGTAAATTTTTTAGAAATATTTTAAGCCCACAACGAATCGAGTATCTAAAATATTGACAAACTTGTACATATTTGAACTGGCTGCTGGAAAAATAATTTTATAATTTTACATTAAAAATTACTTTCAAAATTGACTGTAGTTTAAATTAAAATTATATAATATTAAATATTATACAAAATGTACTTAAATAATATTTATGAAAATACACCATACACCTTTGTTTGAGTATAATATGTTCACTATTTAATAGATTAAATACATTATACATATATTAATAATTAGTACCATATTGTAAATTGTAATATTATATATAGTTTCTAAAGCCTGCTTTTCAAAAAAAAACTTAGAGCCGAACTGAAATTCTCAAACATTTTCATCGTACCTGAATATTTTGTATAATTTTTCGCTTAGTGTTCTAACATGTATAATAAATTATAATGTATAAAATATAATATAATATAATAATGACTTCAAATAACAATAATAAAATGAGGTTTTATGGTGATAAAAAATAAAGTTAATGTGAGGCTATATATTTTTCTAATCAATTCGGTTAATATTTTAATTATATGATTATCTAAATTCAAGGTCGTAAATTAAATACGAATATTACCTAAGCTGATTATCATTATATTTTATTTGTTAATTATCTTTCTTACAGTACGTACCTATGTACAATATGCTAATATTTTTTTTGGCTGAGCGGCCTTTTTTAATATAAATATTTTTACCTGATCAAGAAAAAAATCGATGGATTGTATCAGACTTTTTTCAACTAAATTTTTTAGGCCGGGCTTTTTTTATAAAAATTTTTTGATCGGATAGAGCTAGACCAAAAATGTATGAACCTTGAAGGTCTATAATAGGTCGTAGCCAGTAGGTACCTAATTCTTAAGAGGACGCGGGTGATAAGTACTCACATTTTCTGTCTCCGTCTATCCTGCAATATGGAAAAAGTATTGCAAAATATTATAGGCTTAATACTGCGCATAATTATTTATATTGTGCCATTTTGGATAAACTTGAGAATTTATAGTTCGATTATCATATATTTTAAAAGAAAAATTGTTTTTATAAAATGACTATTTTTATTGAATGTTATTATAAACAAAGGAGATACCTTCAACTATTTAAACATTAGAAGGTAAAATAAATCGCTGTAAATTCTTTGTTAGACAATATATTTTACTTTGTATCAAATACACCATTTTATACAATAAAAGTCTTAAGTAACAAATAATAAAAGAATCATGTTTATGTTATTATAACGGATGTAATATGTTCTATAATGACTAAAATTATATTGATTGGGTTTTTATATAATATTCTATTAATTAAACTTTATTTCTCAATTTGTAGTTGTATGTACCTAATAATTTTATAAAATCTTTATATAAATTTAATACAGATATTTAATACATACGTATAGCCCTATAGAAATATGTAATCGTAATATATGTTCGGCGTTTTTTTTTTAGCTAACAGGTTTACCTTGCATAATATGATCTATTGTTCTTTTATATATAATATGTACGTCCGTGGTTTTATCTTAAAAAGACACTTCAACTTTAAAGCGTCATAAAAGATTTTTCAATTATTTTAATATTAAATCTTATTTAAAACAATAACAATAAATAAACATATTAAGTAATACTGTAATAATACAGTCACATTGGAATATATATAATATTTGATGTAATATAAAAATAATGTTGCGTTTAGAAGCTGTCAATGTCAATATCTAAAAAATGGTATTGTACCTACACATATTATAAGTATATTATAATAACATACGTATTATACATTAGTTTTATATTTTTATATAGTATTTTTAAATAAAACAGTACTATTTAGGTGTACATATTATGCACTGAACACTAAACAGTCAGAAATGTATGTAAAATTAATGTTGTGTGCAAAGCAAATCGATAAATTCATATTATAAGTTTATAATATTTATTATATTACTCGCTAAAAAAAATTGCATTGTCGAAGTCGAATGTTTTGAATATAATATAAGTTAAGGTAAACCAGGTTTCTAACCTGTATATGTATAAAAAGTTAAATCTGTAAAAATACAGAATATAATATCATAGGTATTGATATTTATAATATAAACGTTTTTTAGACTATCGTCCCGTATAAATTATATAGATATTGATAGTTTCCTGACATATTTAGCAGAGAGAGATTTTTTCAGGGGATTTTTGAATAGTTTGAGACTTTAGAAGTAAGTTATGACTTATGACAGGTTACATTTTCATGGATAGATCTATAAATATATAGTTTACTTTGAGACGAAAAAAAATTATAAGTGAAAGATGGACGTTTTTATTATTTTGAACTATATACATTTTGTAGACATGTTTTATTTCTTCGCAGGCTTTTTAAGGATTTTTTTAGCATTATGTATGCATGTAGCTTTGATTGAAGAGAAAGAGATAGTTTTGATTTAAAAATAATTTAGCTTACATATATATATATTGGTAGGTACTATCTATAATATTATAGATATTATTATATTACTACAGATATTTATTTTTATATATTATAATGTTTTAAATTAAATAACAACTAATTTGCGAACGCATAAAAAGTAGGACTTTATTTTGAATGGAACGATGATATTTTAATGGAAAATAATTTAAATGGAATGTTTTGAATGAACTGAAAATTCTATTTTTTTTTTCAATAGCATATTTTTTTATGGAGTTTTAATTTTCAAGAAAATATTATGCATGTAAATTATTTGTTATTGAAATTATTTTTGTATAGAAAATGTATTATATTTACTGAAAATCTATTAAAAATTAATTTTCTTTGTATATATCTACAGAGAACAATATTCATTATACAATAGTTATAATAATAATATTTTTTGACTCTCCTTCCTCTTTGTTACTCAATGTCACAAAACGTCCCCTCTCCCTCTACCCTTAGTTACGTAAATGTTTGAAAATTGAAATTAAACATTTTATAAGTTTTATATTACGTAACGTAGTTGATGGCCTCTCCCTCCTTCCAAAATATCCCACCACTCCCCCCCCCCCCGAGTGTATTACATAATATTATTTGAATGGTCCTAGCTTATATATATATTTATATGTAAAGTGGTAGGAAAGTTCACTTGAAAATATGAATTTATACATGTGTCACATTCAATTCGTTAACAAAGAGAACTCGTTCACGTTCACGCGTTCATGTTCTTTACAATATAATTTAATGTATTAATCTAGATACCTGGAGGATTATTTGTACTTATATGAATGATTTTCGTATAGATAAATCAAATTATCTTCCGTCTAGGCGTCTAATTACAAAATATTTACCATAGTTGTTTAATTTAATTATTATTTATATCGTAATCCGTTAACTGTTAGTGTCCAAGTATAATATTTAATTTAAAATACCTAAAGTTCGTTTAAATTCATAAAAAAAAATTGTTTATATCATTTATTTTCGTGTTCTTTATAAAAAAAAAAAATTGGTGGTCAAGTGTCTGGGTCATAAAATATGAATAATAGTAATATGATTTAATATTTATAAATGCAAATTGCAATACTGTAGGTACCTATATAATATATATAAAATATTATGAGTTTATGAGCTTATATTATATATGCATTAAAATATAAATACGAATTGTTGATCAATGTCTGATGAGAAAATCTTAAGTAGTTAATTATGAAACTATTTTTTTATCCACATTCATGAATTAAGAGAACCAAGTGCGCCACTCCGATGATTTTCAGCGGTAAAAAGTTCAGAGTTAAAATAGATAGAAGACAAAATTTTGGAAAGTGAACCTTAGGTATATAATATAATATTATTCATGTTTTAATAAGTTAATTGTTTTACTTTTTAAACCACGATATCTTTTAGATTCTGAGCGTATCGAGGGAGCTAATGGTTTTTTAATGGTGTTTATTTTTCTTCCTGTAAACAATTTTTCGACCAGAAGGAGCCCTCTGATTTTTACAATCTTACCCTGTTTTTGGTAGCAAATTGCATCTATTTGGGATTTTAAAAAGGTCATTTTTCATTTTTTTCAGTATTTTTTTAATACGTAGGAAATAAATATAAAAAACGATGAAAAACCGGCAAAAATACTATATTGTCATATCATATTATGATTTTTCATTTCTTCGTAATTTCAAAAATAATGACTTTCAAATCTTGAAAATCCGTTGTCACAATATTTTTTTATAGCCATTTAAATTTATTCAACAAAATTATAAATGTCCAAATATTTAAGTTCAAATAATTAGTAAGATGAGATTTTGAGACCAGAAAAAATTTAATATAACGTTAGTCGTGCATTACCTATATTAAATTTCAAAATCGATAGGAAAAAAGTATTTTAGATTTTGAGTGTAGCTGTAAGTTAGTAATTGTAGTTGTAAGTTTTACAGCTTAATTTTTTTTCAAGTCCACGTGCATTTAGCGCATGCTCCATAGTAACTTTTCAAGTATGAAGTTGCTTCTTTTTCCATTCATATTTTGTTAAAAAAAAAAAAACGGGAACAAAATATATTTTTGTCATTTTGTGCTTACAACATGTATAATTGACAGATATGACATTGATTAATTATATATACTCATTACTGAATTAATTGTTTATGCCTACTCAGGTATATATATATTCAAAGGTTGTAACATAGTTATTGACCATAATAAATAAATTATAAAGTTGGTTAATTTAACATATCTTAAAAATTTTAACCATGCTAAGTATCTATATAAAAGTGATAGTTATAGAACAGTACCCAAAAGGCCAAAATACCTAATATATAGTACTCAAAATACGCTTTTTTGTCAACTGTTCTCAATCTACCCCGTACATTACTGTATTGATAAAAGTCATTCTCGTTATAATATATATTATATTCATTCCTCTCGGTTATCATAATATTATATTAGAGTGCAGATTCTAAAAGAAATATTGTTATCTCCAAACAATGAAATTCCATTTAACATAAAACATTTATTCAAAGTATAAATGTATAATATATATCTATAAAATATATGTGTATACAAATTATAGTATTCACCAATTTCTAAATTTACCAACTTCAGTGGCGTATTTTAGGCAATTTTCTGAGGAGTTGGGCCAAGATATAAAGGACCTCACATAACTCGGAATTATCCCACTTCTATAGTTTTAGCTAACTTTTACAAATATATTTTACTCAAAGTTAAACTTTATCTTCTTCCGAATGACTCGATTAATAGAAACTTGACAAATAATTTTGTTTAGTTTCAATTAAATAAAGAGTATAATATTGTAAACTTATTCTAAAATATTAATTTTATTAAGTAGGTATAGAACTTATACATAACTATAAAATTAGCTATTAAAACAAGAAATAAAAATAATGAAAAATAACTTAAAAATAAAAATCTTTCATATGCTTCTTTTAAATTACCAACTAATCAGAAAGTGCTTTACCTTGAAAATCCTACTAGATTCCTTCTACCCAAAATAGTGCATACAAACACATTTTTTATAAATATTTTCCATTATTAAAAATTTTCTTTAATATATTTTCCATTACAATATTACTTATACTGTTCCTTAAAAATGTTTTCCATGATAAATTATTTCTAATACATTTAATTCTAATAAAAATAATTCCACTGCAAAAATAATTACATTTTGATTATTTTTTAATGCAAATAATTTCGATTTCAAAAAATATAAACATTCTACAGTCCCCCTCCCCCACCAAAAAAAAAAAAAAAAATCAAATACTTAATTAAAATCAATATTAAAACTTTTTGTAATTATTAATATTTCATTATTTTGAAAAATATGTGTTATGTAAAGTAGTATAGGTAAGTAATCAATTTGAGAAAAGGGCAGACGGACGGACAGAAATAACAAGATAAATATAAGTACGTAGGTTATTTAAATAAATTGACTTTTTCGCATTTTATTTATGTACCTACATAATTTTTCAAAAATAATCAAAAAATATTTCACGAACTTGTAAACTATATATTTTTACGTAATAATATACAGATAATAAATTGCTTTCAAGGTTAGTAGGTATTTATTTTTTCAAATCTACCATTTACTGCGGGAATATACCTAAAACATAAAACAGACTATATTGAATTGATCAGATATATGTATCCAACATATTATATAGTATTTACAAAAAAATATTTGCATACACATATATAATAGCATACCTAAGCATATACAATTTCGTTCCATTGACAATTATTAAAAACATTGCAATCGTGGCAATTTCGCTCCGAATGTAAATTATTTCAAAAGAAACTTACCTATATTTTTACACCAGAATATTTATTTGTACACCAGAAAATCTGATCAGTTAGGTACATTATTATACCTTAAGAATAAAAATAATATAAATTTCGAAATTAAAATAGCAATTTATTAACATATGTTTAAAATTTTAAATATTGTAATTTTTCAAAATATTAAACATTACTCACAGGTATATAAATGTATAATATGCAATATGAATTATGAAGTATATCGTATAATATGAAGTCATTGATGACTGCTATTCCAGACTTTGATCTCATGACTATACTTACGTTTTATTCACTACCTATTGTGTTTTACGTCAATGATCCTATTGTATTAATCATAGATTTGTTTTATTTTTAGATCACAGTCCATGTTTATTTTGATTTAAATCATATTTTAGTTCTGTATAGGAACGTAAACAATTTTTATGATACAAAGAATAACTAATATAATTAAAAGTTCATCAGGCATAATAGGTAATGTTATTGCATTTTTGAGGGACACCTATTTATAGGCTTCGGTCATATTTTATGATACAAATGATTTAATTATATGATTTTTTTATAAATTTTATTAGTAGTGATACAGTGATTTAATTTAAAAAATAGAAAACATTTTAATGTTAGGCGTCAAAAACGAGTGTTGTCTCAAATTATTTAGTGTGAATCAAATTAGTCAGATTTATCAAATCAGTCAAATTAGGTATGAATAAGAAAGTAATGAGTGGAAAGCTGGAAATTATTTTAATTTATTACTTTAGTATTACCAAACAAATGAACGATACGCATTCTGGTGGAGAATATCCGAACCTTCCTATTCGGGATGTATTATATTGTTTACATTGCAAATTTCTATTATAATGTTTTTGTATATTTGCTTTCTATCATTTCTTCCCTTTATATTGCACGTCGAGCCTTCAGAAACATACTTAACTATAAAGATAAAGTCATATTTAATAAAAATTTATTAAATAATTGTTGTTTAATAAAGTTTCGAAATATCATTATTATCTTTAAAATCTGTTTGTTTATTTAAAATATTATTAAAGCTATTACGTTTTACTTCATTATAAATGAGTAAACCTGAAAAAAAGTTATGGTATTTCATAGATTAATAATTAATTGAATTATTACTAGGTAGTATGTAGCTATATTAATATAGGATTATATAATTTTACTTTAATATTTTCGTGAATTTTCTTGATCAAATTTTTATCAAAATTATTTTAAGTAAATTTTTATCTAATTGCGTTTCAAGTGTAAATTGGATTTTTTTTATAATATTCATTAATTTATAAACTGAAATAACAAATTTACATACATATATTATAGTTATTATCAAACACGTGCTGATATACGTACATAAATAACAAAAAAAATAATACATTTTCCGTAATAATTTGTTTATATTATGTAACCTGCAAATAATATACTTATACTTCAGTTCTTACCATATATAAGTATATAAAACCTATATAAACGCACAACATTTGAATTAATATATTTTACTCGGTCGATAATGCAACGTCAACTATTATAAGAAATTACAACTTATTATATGTACACATCGTCCAACTATATTGACAGGCCCATAATACAGTTATTGTATTTAAGCTATTTTTATAAATAAATAAATAATACATTACATAAATCATGCTGTAATACATATATATTTCATTCAACTAATCGATTATCAGCTAATATATATAGTCCGTGCGCAGTGTACACGTTAAGAGAATGTCAGCGTGCCCATTTTTTAAGGGGTTCTATATAAGCAACTTTTAGACAATTTTAAGAAAAATGAAAATCTAACAATTAAACATTTTTAAATGCGTTTTTAAAATGACTAATAATTGGTCCTATTACTGTATTATTTTTTATTATGGTTGTTTTTTATGAATTAATACAATTTTATTGAAATTTTTACTTTTGAATTTCTCATTTATCACAACTAACAAATATCTTAGAATCATGAAACAAAACACAAATTATTATCTAATGGCTTATGGAGCCGTTTTTTGATATGTGTATTTAAACGTGTTTTATGAATTGTTAAAAAGTCAATATATTTTTATTTTTTTTTAATAACTATAATTTTTGAAAAAATAAAAGATCCATAAAGCGATAGATAATGTTGTTATCTATAATTTGTTTTTTGTTTCATATTTTTAAGATATTTGTTAAAAGTTTGAAGTTGTTAAAAATGAGAAATGCGTATATGACTTCTTCATTGAAAATTTTTTGTACTGACATCATCTGACGGCGGACAAAAACTCGTCCGTCATGCGCAGGTCTAAATCAGACAGCATTATCTAAAATAACATTATATATATAATATATATAATATATATAATATTATTATTATTATTATATAATATAATAAATAAATATAGCCAACGTAGTATGGTTTGACTACGGCAAGGTAGCGAGGTGGAAACCGGTGGCCGCCTTTCCGACGAAGCTCGTTTTTAACGTTTAACTACTTTTTAACTACTTTTTTTTTATTCTACAATTATTAGTTTACCATCTATATAATTTATATATATTATTATAGGCACAATGTTTACAATGCCTTTAAACGATAACACGACACAAATAAATTATTATTGCTAATTAAATGCGCGTAATATGTTGAGCAAGTGTGAAACACTGAAATACGTAATTATAAACACTTGTATTTATTTAGATTTACTAAAAATATAACCTTCACGACTGTGTATTATACTTTATTGTTTTTAATTAAATAATCGTTTAACTCAAATTTTTAAAATTTGGCTTGTCCTATACATTTTAGTTGATCTGCTTTGCCATGGATAGCTCATAAAATACCATATTATATTTGTGAATATAAATATGAAACTCTTTATTATAAAAGTAGGTATGTATATAACCACAACTAGTTCAAAAGTTACTTCCAAATATAAGTAGAAAAATAAATATCGCACAATAATCAATATTATCGTTATGATTTCGTATAAATAACTAATAATTTACATAAAATAAACACAAATTAATTAAATTATTATATCGTATCGTTCGTATCCTATATCGTTAAGATCTATAAATTCCAATATCTATGATAATATATACGAAATATTGGGTTAATATCTTAGGTAAAATAATTTTAACAATATAATACTCAAAATATATACTTTTCTAGACAATTAACCATCTGCTAATACTAATTATATATCATCTATATAATATCATCAGAGGCACATTAAGTTTTATATATAAAGTTAAATTCTATGAGATAATCGGTCAGTTATTATTTTCCGATATGTTATTTTTACTAGTTGATTTTACTCGTTAATTTTTTTTTTTTTAAATGATTAATAATCATTAGACTAAACAATAAATTATTAATAGTGTGTTATCTTATTTAAAATGTAAATTGAATTTTTTTTCTCTTACTATAAAAATACATGTTAGATATAAACGCGTCATAATAATATACCTATATTCTAAAAACTGCATATCTCTTGTTTGTTGTTTTAGGAATGAAAAATTATTCTATGATTCTATTATACATACATTTTATACATAGACCATAAACGTCACTACTTTGTATTCATATTATTATGGCATTTATATGTCATGTGTGATATACTAAAAATAAAACAAAATACTAACTTTAAGAGAATTTTCAATAGTAAAAACATGTCAACTAAGAACAAATGAAATGACCTCTTAAAGACTTATGTTTCACTGCCCCCCCCACTCATGAAATTTGAAATTTTTCTTTTTCAATTTGTAGTATTGAATTAGCACGAATTTCCATGACCATTAACAAAATTTGCACGATGATGCTGTTAATAGTATAAAATTTAAAAAAATGTGTAGGTGGCTGAAGAAACGTTTTGCAAGCTCCCCACCATAAATAAATGCGAATATTGTTGTTTTTTATATGCTAATATTTAGCACGGAATTAGAATGAATTTGCATGACATATTTCAAACTCATCCGATCATTTCCCTCGTTACCCTCCACTTTTTTTAATTTTTACTATTTTTTACTATTTTTCACTAGAAAATATACGTATTTGATATCAAAGGAGTGGCTAGTGGAATAGTAGAACTAAAGGATATCAGCGCAACAATTTTTAAGGGGTTCTATATAGGTAATTTTTAAAAAAATGTAAAAAAATTAAAATTTAACAATTGAAAAATGTTTATATGCATTTTAAAAATTAATAATAATTATTACCATTACTATATAATTTTTTATTGTGGTTGTTTTTTATGAATTTATAAAATTGTATAAAATTTTATTAAAAATATTACTTTTGCATTTCTCATTTATAACAACTTAAAAACATCGTAGAAAGATGAAACAAAAAACAAATTATAAATAACAACATTATCTATTGCTTTCCGGATCTTTTATTTTTTCAAAAGTTTAGTTATTCAAAAAAAAATAAAAAAATATTGACTTTTTAATAATTCATAAAACACGTTTAAATACACATATCAAAGAACGGTTCCGTAAGGCATTAGATTCATAAAAAACAACAATAATAAAATATAATATAGTAATAGGACCAATTATTAGTAATTTTAAAAACGCATTTACAAACTTTTTAATTGTTAGATTTTCATTTTCTTAAAATTTTCTAAAAATTGCCTTAAAAATGGCCCCGGCTCTTAAGTTTTCTTAAATGACATCTTAAGAAAACTACTGGCAATATCGAAAAATTATATCTCTAAAAATAACTAACTATTTTTGCTTTTGAATCAACCAACTTGACATTAGAAAACTCTTTATACACATAAACTCTTACTTGACTTATTTCACTCGAAAAAAAATGTAAGTACACATAGGTATACAAAAATAAAATAAAAAATACATCATTGTAAAACTAATACATTCCTCGCACTACGCTCAGAAGTTAAAAGAAATCTAGGTGAAGTATTTTTATTGATAATTCGCCATAAACTGTATAATTAGTAAATTTTACTGATGTATTTTCACACGTTTCTATGTAAGCCATTTTTATTCCATTTTCAGGTCACTGCTATACAAAAAAAATAACCAATTTGTTCTTTTAGTTGAGTGAGAATTATTCCTAAGTGGTTTAAATCGTAGTATAAATCGTTACAACCTATATTTTATACCTACCTCAAAATATTTTACATTAATTATGTTTGTTATGTTGATTTTCGTTCCGATGATGTAAATACCGCGTTTAGAAAACACTATTCTAAATATATAACTAATTAAAATCACTGATAAATAAATAAAATGAATTAATTTACCCGAACAATTCAACCAATAAATATTACCAGTTATATCCACGACAGCGACATTGGATTGTACTTTGATTGGCCGTTGTTTTTGGTTGGTGTAACAAAGAATCTTACCAATATTATTGTATCATGTGGTTAGTGTTTCTGTGGTGGTACCTATACGTCTTTATACTTATACACGGTATGCGTTTTATGCCAATGATACCTATGTAATATAATAATTATTATACCATTATAATAGATAGAATAATTATTAGCCTAGTTCCAACCACACCGTGTCGTGTATATTTTGTTGTGTATGTGTCCGGACCGTGTATATCGTCATATTTTATCTAACACCATAAATTATAATGTCTATCAAGTGGTTGTTATCAAATTTCAATAGCAATAACCACCACGGAATACAGACATTTAAAGGTAACCACCATATGTTAAAAAATCGGATATGAACAAATTCGTGGTATATAATATGGTAACATTAAGGTTGGTATACGAGTTTAAAAACTTTGTTTAGCCGTATGGTTAAGCCAATCAGAGAACGGTAAAAAAAAAAAAAAAAAAAAACGCGAAACGGTGTAGTGAGAAATAGGCTATATAGGCAGGTACAGTACAACACGACGGACGTCGTAGATTGTAATGATTACTACATCAAACCTTAAAAAAACTATGTTCGTTTTTCATAATATTATTATACGAGATATAGGTAGGTACCTATACTCGTGTTTATTATTTAATATTTTATCGCCTTACGGTGTAACGTAATATTGTATAATATTAATTTTGTTTGTATTTATACTTTTATTACAATTAAAATTCGTACCAGTACCTATATGTTTATAGACATTTGTTTGCATCGTCTACATAATATTTTTGTAGATGAACAATGCCATTAACCATTGCATATCTAGGTAGTTATAAATAACTATTTGCGTAAGTAAACGATGTTTATGATTATCTTCGTGACATAAAACCATTATAGTAATATAATATAATCAACAATGAATAAAGATTAATTTTATTATACTTAGTTTTCATTTCTTTACGGATATTGCGAATAACAACTTAACATAAAGGTAATGTATATCAGTCTCAGATCAGTCACTATCAGTCACTATAACGTTCCCGGTATATGTATTTTATATTAATTATAATTATTATATTATAGTATATAATATACTATAGAAGAAAGGGGGATACAATGAAATACTATGCAATTTCAAATATCTATAATCTATATTATATACGTTTAACGGACACAATTTACGCGATATTATTTGAAAATTCATACATATTATTGCAAAAACTTAATAATAAATCTTAAATTAATTGTTTTTTTTTTTTTTTTTTTTTTTTTTATTAACGGTTCATAGTGTGACGAAAATTGATTTTAGTACCTAGATAAATTGAAAAAATTCACACAATATTTAGGTATAGGTATCAACAATTCTTTTTGAACATTATATCAATTCAAAATACCTTACCTCATTCATTATTTTAATAAATAATACAAAAAACTAAAATTCATGAAATTACTTATATCGCTATATCTATATATCTATCTATATATATATAATTTATTAATTATATATTATATTAATAACAAATTTTTAAATAAAAATAATATTCAAATTTATATTTCCTTCAATAACGGGTACAATTCCTATTGTAAGTTCAATTCCATTTGAATGAGACTACTTTTAAGTGAAATTCACTGAATTTGATTTATTTATTTTATTATCATCCGTAACAGTCGGTTAGATAGGTACCGAATTATTTTAGGATATAATATTATTAATGAATTGATTTAAAAAATATTCTTCCTACGGTAGAAAATGGCCTTCACCCCAAAATTGTATCTAATGAATAGGTTGACAAAGTATGTAATCCAAAAATGTATCGATTTTACCATTTTCAGATTTTATAACGGATTACTGTAATGGGTTTCACACAGCGTCACAACTACATATCAATATAAATTTGATTAAAGTTATAAAAAAATACTATGAACATCCGACGATTTGAAATACATTTAAGTACTGTGAAATATAATGGGCATAATAAAATACTTTAGGTACATACTCTGCATATAATATGAAGTCGGCGGGACTTATAATTTTCAGGTTTTTGTGTAACCATTGTGGTCAGGTTGAAATAATCGAAAGTCCGATCGAACATCGTTATACTTACGATATAAATTAAAGTTCATCCGGGAGTATCGGGTTTCACACGTCACGACTACACATCAATATAAATTTAATTAAAATGGTAGAAACACTAGAAACTACTATAATATGTAAATTATAGTTCCCATACCTTATATAGTATTCAAGGAACCTCAAGAATGTCCGATAAAATATCATACAATAAGTACGTACAAATCGCATATGAATATTTTAGTAAGATTTATAATAGGTATAATAGGTATTTGGTATATATATCTTTAAGCAGTGATGTATTGGTAAAAAAATTTGTGAGTTTGCACAATTCTAAAAAAAAAATAGGTCCCACAAATTTTTTCCCTCGCTTCGCTGGAAAATCATCCAATCTATGTTTCAAACTTATCACTTTCAATTTTCAATCTTTTTTCTGTTACATTTTTACATTCGAAGTGGAACGAAAAAGCTATTAGAAAATTTTACAATCATGTGTTTTTTACTAGCGACTTAACTAGAAGGTTTCAAGTAAGCGTTTTAGGGTAAATTTTATATTTGTGATTGTGATTATAAATTATTAGAAAATTAGGTTTTTAAATTCTGAGAGAATAAATATTTTATTTTTATGTTCATTCCTACACCAAATTTTAGTAGGAGTGTTACAAATGTTTTATGTGAATGAGATATTTAATTTTACTACAATATTTTTAAACATAAGAAAAAATTACCAACAAATTACTTAAAAACAAGATTATTTTGTTTGATTTTGTAATTGTTAAAAAATACAACTAAAGGAGTATGGGTGTACTCTGTTGATATATAAATTATTATTAGACCTCAAAATTTTCAATTGATTTTCGTTTACGATGTTAAATGAAAAAAGTTATGATTAAAATATATAATAAATGTAATTTGTTTACTCTACACTTTTTATAATAATTATTAAGCTACACTGGTGATTTTTAAGAGATATGGGTTGAACAGTTTGAAGTTCAAAAATCAAACCAAATTTTAAAAGTTCAGTTCGAGTTCAAATGCTAAATGTAAGTAGTAAAAATTCGAACTAAACAAAGTATGAACTCGAGAAGAAGTTTTAACTTAAATGAAATATACGAGCTCAAACATTTTTTGAATGAGTAAAGTTCACTACCGAGCTAATGGCCATTTTTTTTTTTTGCTCATTAGCGTTTTCAATGAAGTATCGATTTTTAGAAGTACGGATTCGTCTTTTCGAGTTTAACTTTAAAACTAAAAGTTTGGTCCGAGTTTGTGCTCAAAGAATCTTCATAGTTTGGTTCGACACATATATTTTGAGGTTTTGAGAGTTTTTTGGTACTATGAAACACGCTCAAGGAAATAATTTTCATTTAAATATATTCAGAGCCAAATCATCTATTATAAAAATTAAAAAGAACAATATTCTCGAGAGTATATGGGGTTTTTTTTTCGAAAAAATAATTTCCTAAACAGTTACTGTTGTGTAAGTATGCTAAAAAAGGTTGTTCACTTGCAATATATTTCACGTCTTATTTGGAATAATGAAAAAAAAGCTCTGAAGTGCATTCGGAAATGTTGTTTTCTATCATTTTTATAATATATGTTATGCATATTAAAAATTATGATAACACTAAAATAAAAAATGATTTTGACACAAGACTATTTTAAATTACTATTAAAATATAATGTCAATAATGATGACCACGTATCGAAAAACACCCATTATCACCGAGATATCCGTTGTCGGGAAACTTTTTTTTCAATGATTGGGGAACTTGGATGATAAAGTCATACGATACAGGTTACAGAGTGATATAGAGTAATATAGAGTGTATACCTTTTCTTCAGGTCTTCGGAAAACGTGAAATATGAGCGATCGAAAAGCAAAAAAAATTATGCGTGGATAGCAGAGTAGTCATAAAAATACAAGGAAAATACATATATCACTGGCAGAACAGAAAACAATCCGGGAAGACAATAATAAAAATAATGTGCAAAATCATTAAGGAAATTTTTAGTGTATTATTATATTATATAAGATTAAATAATGTATTTAAATATAATTAATATATTATATCTTACTGCGTCCCATATATTCAATTAATAATTAATTAATTAATAAGTTCAAATATTTATAAAAATAATTCCTATGTAAATTAATACTAAAATATTTATTTTTTTGATTTTACCCTCTGAATGATATAATATAATAGAAACAGTAGTATATAGAACATAACTTTACAAAATGTGTGACAACTAAAAACAAAATATTATGAAAGCATGGTTTTTTAAAATGTATTTACGAATTAGAGATAAATATAGATAACAATAATTTTGTTATCATAAAATTAACCGTCACAGTATTAAAACATGAAATACTCGTATTCTATTTAGAATTAATATTTTTATTATCACTTATCAGCTATTATATCTATTATTAATTTTTGAACCTTTTTCTGGGAGAGATCCCAAGTTTTTAATTACCCCTTCTACGTATTAAAATACAAATAAATGTAATTGTGAAAAGCACAAATATAAACGCATACTTCCAAACCTGGAATCCTCTAACACCCAGGATCACGTTATAAAATAGTTCTAATCTTAAATAAATTGCATCACAAATAATACAAGTATAAGTATAATGAATACATTTATCAATGGCGGATCGTGGGCTATGAAAGTGGGAGGGCGATTAAAAAGTATTCATTTTTGAAAAACATAGAATACAATAATAATTATGTACCAATTTAAAAGGTATTTATCATACCAAAATATAAAAAAAATATATATATAAATACGTTTTAAAAAAAACCGAAAATTACAAAATAATAAAACTTATACGTTTTATACTCAAAATTTAAGCGTCTATCTTTCATTTTACTAAACAGGTCTTCGAAGTTGTTTTGATTCAATTTTCTGTGAATACAATACTTAATTATTATTTACTATATTATAGGTAATAATATAGTATACACCGATAATAAAAGAATAAATTAAAGAGATAATAGAGAAATATAGAAATTACAGAAATGTGCACGCGTTACGAACACGAACACAGTAAATACACTTGTATATACACATTATTCCATATTGTTCCGTAGTCCACATGCATGTCGAGCAACGATTCATATCGCTCCGGCGGCCGCATTATTACCGAATTCCCCCCTCCTATGTATTTGTTTTGATCGTATAGTTATGACGGGCGATTGTCAACATCGCCACAGCGCCAAGGGCTGTTCGTTACTTAATAACCGCGCAAATGAATAATAGGTACTTATTTCAACCGTGTTATTATATTACCTACATATATTTTTAAACTCTGATTGACTTATAGTGTTTTCATAACAATGGAAAACAAGTTTTACTTTCAATAATAAAATTGTGAAAATGCATTACAATGTAAATATAAATAATTGTCAATCTTTAAATCAATATCTAACTTGTTAATAAGTAAAATGCTACAATTTTAGAGGAAGGCGATCGCCCCCGTCGCCAATACACACGAGCCGCCACTGAATTATTTATACTTAAATAAATGTATAAATAAATTAACCGGTAATAGATAAACACATTATATACATATATATATATATATATATATATGAATTACATTGTTTATTAAAATATGAACAATAACAATAATCTGTTAAATATACCTATGAAAGTTTAAAAATTTAATTTATTAATTGTTATATATTTTTTGATCTATTGAAATAAATTATATTAATTATTGTGAAAATTATCGTTTAAGGGTATTAGAGGGGTATTCCCTGGCGGCTGATCGTTGATTATATTTCATATCGTCGTCAGTCTGCGTACAATATATTTCCTGTGCTTGATTAAAAACAATAACACCATCTATCATATTTTGTCAGTACAATATATGTTATTAATTTATTATCTATACTGTGAACGTTACCGCAATTTTATGTTAAAAAATTCAAACAAATATGAAATGATATCAATAGATTGAAATAAATACAATTATATTACGACATTGACTTATATTTAAATTACATTTAGCACTCACACTTTGTACTGTAGTCGGATGGTGATGTTATGTGTGACTGTCAAAATGTCAAATATTTACTACGAAAAAGATATTTTGATTATAAATTATCGCCGAGCTGAAAATGTATTGAAAATTAAAAATATAATTATTGAGAAAATAGTTTTTAATTTATATTATTTTTGTTTATAGAAAACAGTTGAGGATTTTTATGGGAATTTGTTTTAGGAGTACGAAACTTTACGAAACACTATATTGTAATAAAGCGTAATCTATAGTATATCTACTAGAATTAAACATAAAACTAACTACTCTTTATGATGATTATATTTATAAAATTAGTTTAATATCAGATAAATTATGACGATTGTAGTTTAAACTTTAAGTGAAGTTTGAAGTCCAATAATTCCAGATTTACTTTCAGTGATGGTTATTTAAAATTACTTTCGTTTTTTTAGAATTATATGCTACATTGTATTGTTAAGACTTTGAACTTTAATGTTTTAGTAATCACCAGAGTTATTCTTGTTATTCCCTGGTTGAAGGAGGATTATATTTACTCACTTACATATAGTTAGCTATAATTATTAATTATAATCTATTATGGTAATTATGATGACAATACTAAACTTTCAATAATTTGTCGTCAATACTTTGATTTTAAAATATAATATCTATGATAAATAAAAATGTGCAACTATACTAACTATATTAAACTACATAATATATTTGAAATGTCTAATACTATCTATATTAAAATGTCAACATATTAAACTTAATGATAATATGTATGAACATAACCATATAATTTAATACTAGTTTTAGATTCTGAGTGGAGCGAGGAAGCTATTTTTGACATAACATTTTCAATTCTTTCCTCTACTGATGATTTCTTGACGATATTGTAATAGAAGCATCATATACTAAATAAAATTGTTGAGATTCTCTAAAATACTGCCCATTTCTTCGACTCGTGTGGTGCCTACTAACGTATTTATTCATGTTTATAAGTGTTAAATAAATGTATTGTTTAGCGTGCACTCAAAATGTATAAGTTAAATTTGAAACAAATGTGAAAAATGTGTAGTAAACTCTGCGTTCTATATATATATACATACATGAAACCAAAAAAATGGACTTACCCCGTACGATTTTTCTTTTTAACAATTTAATATTACTACAAAAAAACCTATTTTTTAATAACTCTATATCTATTTAAGATTTTAATCTAATTTTCGATACTCTATCGTCGACAACTTCGTATATTCGATTGCTAAAATATTCATAATATATTATATAATAACCAACAAACGTATATTATATATATATATATTGGTGAGTTTGATCGATATTATGAAAAGGAATAAAATTTACATAATATATAGGTGATAATAATTGTCAAAATCAACGCTATAAACTTGGCCTTGTCAATATATTTACAAATAGTATATACACTGCATATAGTAGAATAATAAATTACGGTTATTGAAATCAGTATGGTTCATAATATACATAATATATGATTTATCAGTGTCAAGCAGTATAAATGTAATTACTTTTCAGTTGTCGTATTATATAGATAGCTATGTTTGTACTATATTAATTTTGCACAAACAATACTCTTAAAATATAATTTCAATAACAATAAAATAAAAACGTTTGTATTAGGTAGCTGAATGATTTAACTAATTTGATTTAATTAAGCTACTCTCTAATTCTGAAACAAAAAGTATTAAATTATTCTATACTACATCTTCAAGAAAATCCTTCGTCAAATCCACACACACTTATCATATTATGACGTGGACTCATCCTCAGAAAAAAAAAATGTAAATACGCCATTGGATTGAAGTTTTATATTATTACGTGCAGGTATACTGCTACAAGTTATGTTTATCCGAAAAATTCGTTGGAAATATAGAAGACGATAATCCGTTTTTCTAATAACGTATATTTGGTCGTTTTTCAAACGCCGATATACATTAGACTGATTGACAGTGTGTTTTATTTATCAGATAATGGAATTAAGAAACTGGGTCGGTGATTTCAAGTTCGGATGTATATTATATATTTCCCAGAAAGTATTGATTAGACGCGATTTATTGCCTAATTTATTTTATAGATATTTTGCCAACTTTTAAATTATATTCAACGACAGATACTAATATGACTATATATTGACATCTAATGCATACGTACATCTTCTTCTTCTCCTTCGCCTTCGCTCCCAACTATTTGGGGTCGCCCACCCTGGTCCTACACTTTCACTTAACTCTATCTCCCGCATCTTCTTGACTTACTCCCACCTTCCTCATATCACTCGCCATTACATCCCCCCATCTCTTTTTCAGTCTTCCCCTCCCCCTCTTACCAACAACATGCATTTCCCTTACTAATATTACTGCCTCAGTCTCTTCCCTCCTTAATACATGCTTCTTAATATATGATTTTCCTATCTACTGCCCAACATTCCGTTCCATATATCATTTCAGGTCTCACCACTGCCTTATAAAATTTACCTTTTAACCTAATATGGATTCTTTTATCACACAGAATACCTGACGCTTCTCTCCACTTTGTCCATCCACACTTAATCCTGTGTTTCATATCCTCTTCGAAACCCCTATCTTTCTGTATAACGGATCCTAAATACTTGAACCTCTCCACTTCTCCCACCACATCACCACTTAACTTTATTTCTAGCCTTTTCCTATTCCCTCTGTGTTCCCTTTCACCAAAATCATACTCTATATATTCTGTTTTACTCCTACTAATCCTTAGTCCTTTACTTTCCAGAGCTTCCCTCCACTCTTCAAGTCTACCATTCACTTCCTCA
>JAIPRL010007336.1:0-23909 GCA_025469235.1 Pemphigus obesinymphae
TTTTTCGCCAACTATTATCATTATCAACATACCATGCTGATATGATAGTAGTATGAAAGGTTACGCGGTTACCTATAGATACCACTCTACCAAGAACACGTTATAAAAAAAAAAACACAATGAATTTATGGACGACACGATAGAGTGTAAAGGTACCTTAACACTACAGCATAGTCCGAGTCTGGAAAAAACTGAGCGCTTACCTGTGTATATTAAGTTGCCTATATAGTAAAACATTTTCTTGATATATTTTTTTTTTACAAATTGTATTATTGTTTGTATTTATTGTATTTTTGTAAATTCTTCTGATTAAATCGTGAGCAATGACATTTTATATTACTAAAAAGAACCAATAAGCACTCTTTTTTCCCTTTCTTTTTACTTTTATCTGGGCAAGCGCCGCTTACCTCGCTTGCCCTGACTGCACGCCACTGATGGTTATAAAGTTTTCAAATCATAAACGAAATCGTTTTTAATACCATTAAATTGTTTTTGTTATTATGGAATATATGGTTATCACTTGCAAACAAAATCAACTAGGTACGTACGTGATTAATTAACGAAAAACGATAGGAATCGAACACATTATTTATTGGCATATATTAAGCTCTATAATGGTATTTTTTGTTTCTAATATTATTATTTTCAGTTTTCAGGTCACGAAAATAAACGTTTTCGGGGCATTTTTGTTATCTACTTTATTCTTGGAACATCAAATTTGTGCGATGTTAGTACTTAAACTATAATTTCGTTATTTTTTATTTACCGTAACCATTCCTGTCATTCGTTCATTCGATTTCCATTTGGATTTATTTTTACGCGATAAACACCAATATAATAAAATAATAACTTAATAATAATATAATCCTATACCTATATATATATATATCCATACATATCGAGTGAAAATAATATAAACTGTAATGAGCTACTCGCGTCTGGAAAATACTCTAAAAAAAGTCACCAGGAAAGGCCTATTACAGTCCATGTATTTTTTTTTACGTCAAAACAAAACGAGAAATATATCCATTTAATTCTATTGTTTTATCTCGTCATAAAAAGTTCATTTTGTATCTGAGAACGTTCATGTTCTCGATAATTCGTATGTTTTTTCGTGAACATATAAATAGAAGTAACTATAGGTATTAGCAGCTAGAAAATACTCATTTGAAATTTTCGATAATTCATATTATGCTGGCATACTTAACATTTACAATTAAAGTGTAAAAATGACCTACTGTAAACTTATGTTATTTTTTGATAACATTTTATAATATCCTTTACGCAAATGATTTCGTTTATATTTTTATATGAAATAAGTATTATTTTTTATGAAAATTACATTCGTGAAATTAAATTTTTTTTACACACAATAGCATAATGTTTTGTCATATATTATCCTTCAACGTATAAAATATGTATATTTACATTTTTTTTAAATCTTCTTCTTCTCCTTCGCCTTCTCTCCCAACTATTTGGGGTCGGCAAATTATTTTTTTTAAATAATAATAAAATTCAATAAATGTATAATATAAAGCGAGTTGAAAAAATTTAAATACTTATCCTATTATCAGATTAGTATTGTATTCAATTTTCTTTAGATAATTATTTTTAAATTGGAAATTATATTCGATTTACAGTTTTAAATTTTTTTATTTTCCAAACTTGAACATGATCAGGTTTGCACTTTCACATATTAGGGGAGTCAAAAAATATTCTTGGTAGTGACGCAAACATAGCCAAATTATTGGATGGGTTTGGTATTTATGGCCAGCTTTCACCAGAGACCAGACGAGAGACCAGTGAGAAAAACCTCGTTGGCTATCCCATTTGTCACCTGGAAGTCGAACCGGGGATCTCGTGTGCCGAAAAATTTATTTTGACCACTCGACCACAGCTACCCCCAAATTGAACATTTTCTTAAAAAAAAAAATCAATTTAATTGTATCAATATAAGTAGGTATAAATGTATTTATATAAAAAAAATAGCATAATTAGCATATTATAGCATAATTTATACTACTAAACATAATAATTTATATTAATACTTTGGAATTTCGAGAAAAATAAAAGGTAATTGAATATAATATAGTTGGTATCTAATTGTATATACGGAGGGATTTTATTATTTTACAACGATCGATGAATTTTTTTTATGTTATTTGACGTATTATTGAATTTATAAAATGATTTTCGGTTTATAGGAAAAAAAAAAAAAATAATAAAAAATGAAAGTAAAACCATTTGTTTATTTTTATTTTATCAAAAAGCAAGTGAAAATATATTTGAAAAATAACATTATTGCGGAGAAAGTATGTTCTTTAGCGTTTGCAAAAAATCTAATGTCATGGCACGAAAATTGAAAGGTGGAAAGTACGGGGCGAAATAAAATAATATAAGTAATAATAATATATGGTGGATGGGGTATGTTTTTGGTGGAATGGAAAGGAACAGTAAATATTATGATACGAACTAATGTCCTACGCGTATGTATACGAAATTATTTATCGAATATGATGTTATTATAGAAATACATATTATATAGGTTCGAGTTTTTGAGGAAAAATATGATACGATGTGTGTTATTATTTTATCTATCGCGCCTAATTATCACCTACAATTATTTCATGACTTTTGTATAGTAGAAATAAATTGGAAAGTAAGCTTAAGGTGAATATAAGTTCACGTACGTTTCGTGGATTGAAGTTCTAGATGTTCTACATTGATATTCTCTTTAAATCATTCTGAATATACGATAAGATAAAAGGGTCCGATGCATGTGACCACGTCATCGACTGTGTTACCTCGATAGAATCTAGTACGAGGAAATAGTGGATCAAATGCTTCTTTTGCCTATTTAAACTACAGTGATTGTTGCAGCGAATTGCCACGGATATGTGAAATTTTTGACCCAGAAGTAAACCGCAAATAGGTATTTTCCGAGCGCAATTAAGCTGAATACATGTAAATGAGTTGAATCTGAATCAAAAACGCTTTCTGTGAGTCGAAAGAAAGAAATTAATGGATCGATTGTCGTTATAGTTTATAAAGTAGATATATTTGAAAAAACATGATAAATAAATGAAATGCAAATTTAGAGTATAGTACAGATATTATTTGAATCGATAACAATGCACCAGAAAGGATGAAGGAATATGGAGCCACCACGTGCAATATTTTAAAAAAAAAACCAAAATACGAGTATATGCGTGCTATGATATGCTCAAAACGTACATGAGTAGTACTAGGTACCGGTACTTGAGAGAATACGATGCTCTTATACCTCCCCTCTAATTTATTACGTGAGCATATGTCCAATGCCCCCCCCCTATATATAAAAAAAAAAAAAATAAAAAATCCGAATTTTATATGAATTAATTAAAAATAAATGAAAAATGTTGTTATACATATTTTGAATTTAATTTTACATATTTTAATAAAGACGAGAACATATTTTTATTTTTACTTTTATTACTGCTGACGTCAGCACGGTTCTAATTCCCCCATCCTCCTTGTCAGCAAATGTAAACACACGACAGACGTCCCTTTCCCCTAGGCGCTTACGTAATACTTGAACGTACCCTAAAAGGTGTTGCTGCGATGCCTTAAACGACCTAGCCGGGAGAACGGACTGGAAGGGAATTGTTTATTTGTTTTTTTAGCAGCTGATGATTGCTACGTCGTATTGTAAACGTGGCATATTCGAATCGAATATTATTGGCTGATACACGAAATGTCACAATGAAGCGTAATATTTGTACGTGTGGCATATTAAATTTGGATATTATAGTTTAATATAATCTGCTGAGAACGTCGCATTTTATACGCAGGATTTTTGAATAAAAAATATGGACGGTTTATCTGAATTTTCTAAGTATCGCACTAATATTAAAATTCGTCGAAGCTTTATGAAAAAAAAAAAAAAATATATATATATATATATTAAATAAAAAAATATATTATAAATTTGTAATTTATTAATAATATTATATATGTTATTTTACAACAATGATAAATATTTTTTATATTATGCTATATTACGGTTTTATGTATTATTACTTTTGAAAACAAATTTATTAAAAAAATATGGTAAAAAGGTTAGATATATTTGATTTTACTTGTAATATTTAGCTACTCGTATTTATACTGCAACGATTAAAGACTTTATAAATTTTATAAAATTTTGAAGGTCGGTATTGTGTACCATAAATAAATTATAATAATAAAAATGCATAAAAGGTTTAATTTACTGAAGTTTTTTTTAATTAATCACCAGAAATATATTTTAGTATATTAAAAATAGTGCAATTTTTATTTATTTTTTTTTTTTTTAAATCATTGGAATAGATAGTAGATATTTTATTGTATAAAAAAACGTTTTATTTTGGCTGTAGAATATTAAAAATGAATGAATTAGGTACCTTATCACTTAACTGTCTGGTAAAAACTTGATTGCTAGTATCATATTTATAATGATCTTTGTAAATACCCGTTTAAATGGTCTATATACTCGTAAAGGATTTGTTATCAACGTTATCTTTGTTCTCGACCTATATTTAGAATTTTTTAGCTAATTCCAAATTATGGTGTTTTGCACAAAAATCTTCTCTCATTAACTTATAAAATATATCTTTTATAAATATTTTTATTTCTAAAAATTAACATATTTTAATAAATTGATGTGTGATACATACGACTCACACAGCATTTGGAAAATTATAATATTTTCAAAATTGATGATTATAAGAAAATATTTTAGAAAAAAAATTGTGCAAATATTTATGTACAATATTTTAAAATATTTTAACTTTTTATCATTGATCAGAAAATATTTTAACGCTATCTAGGCAATAATGAAAAATTACAAAAGTTATATGTAGTTTCCATTAATGTAAGTAATGTATAATTCACTTATTAAAAATTAAATGTTTGACAGCAGGTTTCATCAATATTGTTGAACAATGCAATAGTTATTATTATCAATCAATTAACTACATTTCAAATCAAATATATTAACTTGTATGTTGATTTATTTTGTGTTTAAGTGTTACGTATTTTAATTAAAAAAAATTATAAAAAGCAATAATGTAAAAAGAAAAAAAATCCATAAACAAATATATCTGTACAAAACCAATATTTTTGTTAAATTATATAACATTTTTATAACAACCAAAATGATCGTATTTACCTTACAGAGGAGGATAAATGAAAACTAATTGAATTTGTGAAAAAATTGATTTATACTTATTATTACTATATATTTAGAGAATAGGCTAATACTGTAAATATATATTGAACCACATTGGCGTAGTTAGGAATTTTGTATGAAGGGGGGAGGGCTAAGATCACATATTACCTATGTAGATAACAAAAAATTAACTTAATAGTCTCAAAAAGTATATTGGTTTAATGTTAGATATTTTGCAACACATAATATAATAACAATTAGGAATAAATTAAAAAAAAAAATATATATATACGAGTATATATATACCTATTAATTATCATATAGTATATATATATATATATATAATATATATAATATATATAATAAAAATAACAATATTCTATATATTAATATATAGGTATTACAAAAATATATATTTATAAAAAAATATGTCTAGAGTATTCGTAAAATATTTATAAAGTTAACAACTAGTTTCGACTTAAGTTATTATCAGGTTACAACCTGATACTATTAAGAGAACCCCACGTATGTATTATTATATCGTAACTTATTTTTGGGCTGTAGTTTTAGTTAAGAAACTAAATTTTGACACAATATTGTTAATAAAATAATCTGTGATCTAAAGTTATCTTTAAAAAAAAAAAAACATAAAATCTTAAAAAAGTTACTAATTTTATAAAGACCATTTTTTGAAAGATTTTGACAAATGGCATAATATCAGTTATACTTGTGATATCGTAACAAGAGATGAAAATAGAACACAGATAATTTTGTCTAAAATATTGTGTCAAAATTTGGTTTTTTTAATTGCAACTACATCCCGAGAACAATATTTTCTCGTAAAACAGATTTGTTAAAAAAATATCGTGATTACATAACAATAAAAATGGTACTAACACAGATCTATTTTAAAATTACTTTTAAAATTTACTTAAATATTTTCAAATAATGAGATTTTATTCATTTTAAAGTTTTATAAAATGTGTATGTACCAAACCCCTTAAAAATCGCATGTATAGCGTCATCTTGGTAGGTAATGATGTAGGTTAACCCAATGATGGCTTAAAGACGAAACTATTTTTCACCTTTATAAAAATTCTGTGAATATTTTAGGCATATTTTCTTTTTATATATTTTTAATAATATATATCAATTTTGTATTATATAAATAGAATATTATTATTTTTAATAATAATATATAATTAATTTAAACAATTAGGATTCCTAAACTGCTAACTGCAGTCTTCTAGGAGTATTTTGACCAAACATTTGAACAACGTCGTATTCTTTGAACTCTTTTTTTTTTATTACATTACAATGATTATGTTCATACATTTTATAATAATTATTATTAACAAAACTATAACTATCATTGAATAACTGCAATTAATTTAGCATAAATAGCTAAAAAAAAAAACACGGCCAATGGGGTGGGGGCTATAGCCACCTTAGCCTTCCTAATTGCTACGTCCTTGTAAAACCACCTAGATATTTGATGGCTATACATTTAGAAGGGTAAAACAAATGTCTCAAAAATCTAAATATTTAGAATTATTATTTAAACACAAACATTAGATGTGACTAAAAAAAAGATGAGACTGCAAGTAGAAAATAGAGATTATTTTTGTTTGAATAAATATATATATATATACGTTCAAGAGTTTTATAGAAAATCTTAAAAATCCAATTATATGTATAGGACGCCAATTAGTCTAGTTAAAAAATATGCTTGTGAAGAATAGATATTGGCAGTCTGCGTAAATCAGAAAGTAGAAAACATGCTTTAGATTTTTAATGAAAGATACTGTATATTTATAGTGTATATAAATACGAGGACGAGTCTTTGGAGAATTGGAAAAAAAAAATTTAGAACTAAAGTAATAATTCTACCAAAGACCATGCATAATGAAAGCAATAATGAAAAACAACTAGCGGAAATATAAAATTCATGGACAAAAAGAAGAGTCATTAATACGGATAGTACAAATTGGTATTCCGTGTGAAAAAAGGCCAAAACAAATACAGATGGTAGGAAATTTATTTGTTAATCAAATAGTTCACTATGTGTTATTCTAACTTCATTCATTATTTATTTTAAACAATAATTCATTAATACATATCGGTTATTTTGTATATTATAACTTAATTAATGGAACGATTTATACTTATTATTATTATTTTAAAATAGTTTATATTTTCTTAAACTTCATTCCTTGTTGAATATCAAGTTTCTATCTACTCAAGATATTATAACTGAGATGCTTGTGTGAAATACTTTCATTGGTTCAAAATGACAATTATATTTTAACACTCACGAGTAATATGCTTCATAAAACGAATAATCTTTTAAAAAGTCATTTTTGTTGTATATATATATATATATATTTTTTTTACTTTGTAAAAAGGGACAAAAAGCGAACCGTTGAAAGTTTGTCAATATAACCGGACGTAATTCTATAAAACGGCACAATCCCTTTTTAAATGTGACGATCGACGAGTGTACACCCTGATAGCTAGTTTACTGTGATGAACTACATGTGAGTCTATACTATGTCTTATTAGTACTATATATCAAATAATATGTGACGCTGAAAAATAACATTTTGCAATGTACATATTCTCACAAACTCACAAGTGACTTTATTATTAATAATAATTAGATTTGTTGAAATAAAACATAAAAAATATGAATTGGAAATTTATTTTTATGGATCATTTTGGGACTGAAGAGTAGAATATTATCGTAAGCACGTATGCCAGAAATAGTATACATTTGATTGTTTGATAGCTATTTATAACTATGATTTATATTTGTAGGTGTTGAAAAATATGTAAATGAAGAAATCTATTATAATAATATAATGTAAATTCATGCGACATTCGTTTTATTATTTAGATACATTTATATTTTGTTTATATATTAGATAATTTATATTTTTGATTGATCTATAATGTATTGGTTATTACATTATGTGTTTCTTTTTATATTTATTCGCATACTACCTAAATTTCGAGGGGTATGGTAATTCCGTGAAAATGCAAAAATGAGTTATGTAAGAAGTGGTTCTACTTTGATACATAAAAAAAAAATAGCATCCCACTACTTCAATGTTCAAAGGAACTTGGAGGAGCGCTAATAATTGATATTTCTGGGGTCCATAGACGTAAAAAAATGTCCTGCGTCCAGTTTTAAATAAATATAATATGATTTTTGCAAAAAATAAATCAGGATAATTTAATATTTATATTCGACAAACGAGTCCACCTGCTACTATCTGACAATAATAATATAGGTAATCGTTTCAATATTGTCTATAAAATCTATTTTTAGATTGATTGATATGGGTATTTGTTATGATTTTTTGGTAATTAGTTTATTGTTCATGTTTAATGGGCCTAGCGACTGTTGTATATTATATCAAAAACGACGGTATATAATTCCATTAGACCGAAACAATATTTACTCCGATATTAAATTTCAAGACATTTTTATAATATTTAGAATTTGCTTGAGGCGTATCAAGAATATTTTCATTTATATTGTAATAGTAGTGGTATAATTATTAAAAAAATTTGCTTTATTTCAAATACAAATATTCAATTAACTAGAAATAATATTCGAAATTTAGGTACTTGGTACGTTACCTCAAGAAAATTACAAGATATAATGGAACCATTTACTATGAGTAATAAGAGCCAAATTGAAAGGGTAAAAGATATGTATTTAATCTTTGCTGCTTATTTGTTAAAAATTTATCATGGAGCTCATTATTATGATCCGGTATTGAAGAGATTAGGTATGCAATTTTTAGCCGAGACAAATTACTACAAACCATGTATTTCTACAGAAGCTTATTGAAGGACCTGTTGACTGTCCTGAAATACTTAGCTAAGTTATTTCCAAAATTCCATGTTTCCAGTCTCGATCTTCTTATTTTTTTAGAAGATATTATTCTTCATTAATTAATTTTAAAGTTATTCCATCTACTATGGAAAATGGCTATCGTTTTCTAATAAAGATAGTCCGTCACTTCTAAAGTATTGGTCGAAATTAAAGGGACAGTAAATATTATGATGTTTTGAACAACATAATAACCATTACTATGATACGCATCACCCACGACGCCACATAGGAATATTTGTATAATAAAATTGTTCAAAAGTCAAAATATCAAGTTGGCATGAAATTCTTGTCAATGTTGTTATTCTTCAAGTTAGATAACCGCTTAATTAGATTACGTCACGAAAAATTCCCATCTCTCTTTTCTTTTGTCACATTGACAGTCGGAACCCATCGTTGTTTGAATTCTATATCGTTATTATCAGCACTTTCATTCGTTGTATTTGTTACTCAAGCTATTGTTTTTGTATTGTGCAGTTTAAAGAAAAAAATACTTCTGATTATGGAAGATGAAGGTATGAACTATATTGTTTAAATATAATAAAATTTTATTTTTTATTATGTATGTCTATAATATAAAACGCGTTTATAAAGGTCCATTTGAGTATTGATTTTGACCTAAAACTATTAGATAATAATGGTTTTTGTTAACAAGTATGGTCTTGTCAGGTTATAATTTTTTTACGAAAAATAATTACAGGCTGCTGACAATCGTATACTTCTATAAAATTATCCTCTAACGTCTGCTATTTTGTATTTTAATGATTCGAAAATGGTATATAAAATAATGAGTTCATATCCATATGTAAATATTTGTACATCAAGAAAGCACAAAAAACTTTGACATTTTCGCAAGAGGCAATCAATATGATGATCTCATACATTCATTTACCTGTACCACAAACTGAGAGCGGCAGTGAACAAAATATCACAGACGAAAATGAAGAAGATTTGACAATATTTAGTGAATAATTGAGAATAAAGTTTCATAATAATACATTATTCTTTGTAATTTTTTTTTTTTTTAAATAAACAATTAATTTTGATAAAATATTGTGTTTTATTCTAATAAATTGAAAAAAAAATCCATAAATAATTTTAAGCGGTTTTATTATACAAATACTCCTATGAGCTTGATGCCGAGATTAAAAGTTTCGTACACTTTGACTTTCTTTCGTTTCATGACAAAGTTGGTAATTCAAAAATTTATCAAACTTTCCATTCTCGGATTTTTATATGAATTCGAATCTCACTTCACTCGGTTAGGTTAGGTTCTATTAGTTTTGTACAACATCATAACTACATATGAATATATTAAGAAAGTCCGACGAATTGAATGACATTTACTATATTATAGTCTACTCTGACAATCTTAATTACCTCTCTTAGGTTATTATATATATTTATTTAATGTCTATATTCGTTTATAAAGGTTCTTAACATATTTAATGTATATTAATAATGAGATATCTAAAAATGTATTCCATATGAATATCTTTTGGTTATCTAAGTCAAAAATTGCTATATGGGTATCTGTGAAAATATTTTCACCAGATGGAAATGTACGAATATCTCGTAAAACAGTTCAAAGAAATCGAATAGTCAACCGTCATATAACGCACATAATTTAATTAAATATACGGAACTCGGATCCACCTTAACACATAGGTACCGTAATTCAAACAAAGGAGAAAAAAATAACATTTTTAATAAATATTGAATAAAAGTTATCGTGATTTCATCCAGATAACGGTTATCGTAATCGGTAAACACTCGTTTTCATCACGGTACTGCACATTTTGTCACAGTCCAAAGACGCAATTCACAGAGATGTTGGGAATTTTTCGTTTCCATGATTCAAAAGTCTGGAGAAAACTATGGACTAAGATAAAATGGACTGGCATCGATAGTTTTATCTATAGTTGAAATAAACCATGGTTTTATTGTTGGATAAAAAATAATTCTATAAAAGTATATGAATACTGAGTAGGGGAACATGGGGCAAGATGGGTACATGAGGTATGTTTGGGACAACTGATTTTTTTATAGTCAGTAATAATAACATAAATAAAACGTTATTAGAATATTGTATAAAGATAAATTAGATAATTTTTGATAAAAATTATTATCAAATAGTTATAAGAGAATTCGAAGAGGAATTTCCGTCCATCTGTGAACAAAAAACGAATAATTTTCAACACAATTTTTAATTAAAATTGGTTCATATTTTTGAATAATATATCAATATCTTTATTGGTCTCCATAGTTACGACTTTTCTAATAATATTATAAACTGATAAAATATTCAGTTACATTGTTGAAGTTAAAATTAAATAAAGGCATAATAGGACAATAAATATGTATATCGTAAAACGGGACAGTTATATTAGATACACTGTATATTATATTATAAAAACTTAAATCGGAATATTTTATACTATTAAATTTTAAAATAACATTAGGTAAGAATTTTGATGTTATCATTATTAATATATTCATTGAATTAAAATATTACTCAATAGGTGCCTACTTTAAAAGTGATATTTTTCAAATATTATATATTTTTTTAAGTTATTATTACCTATTTTAGTAACTATTAATAGACAGACATTGATGTTTATGTTGTTATATTATTTATGAATATTGAGAATGAAAATAGGTAGGTAGATATAGACAAAATTGTGAATTTAGCTGTGCCATTTTACCCCATGGCGTGGATAAGATAAATAATATATAAGTTTTAGACATATGGAATGTTTTTTTATAGATTATATTTTTTATTACAATATAATACAATGTATGTTTTTTTTTTATTGAAACGTTTTAAAATTCAAGATCTTTAACTTATTTCATGTAATACCTATGTAATTTGTAAATTTAAAGCTTTAGTAAAAAATTAAACATTTTACAAATAGTTAAATATTAGGTGTCCTGTTTTTCCACGGGTTCTCCTACACTATACCTTTAAACACTATCTGTATGCAATATACGACAAAAATGCTATCAATATCATTGATTATATGATTTGGTCAATGTATATTTGTTATTCATTATCGTCAATAAATAGTGCTCAAAAACTAAGTGCACTTTATGTAAGGCTTAGTGAAGTAGGAGGAAAAAAACATTTGATGGCCAAAACCCCATTAACCCACCTGTCATGAAAATACCAGTTAATAGTATATTTTCCGTGGATAAAACTCGAAAATATGGACGATAATGGCGCACGGCGATATAGATTATATCTTTGCGATACCTATACGGATACGAAGAGTACCTTTTCTTCGGTGCAAAATATGAACGAATGGAAAACAGAAAATTCGTACGTTGGCGGCAGAAAAGTCGAAAAAAGACAAAAGATTATACGTTTATTATCGGCGGGATGGTAAATGACCTGGGGAATTAATGAAAAAAAATATACCCATCAATATAGTGTTGATATCACGGAAGAAATTTTTAGAATATTATTATATATATGATTTGTGGAAAAAAATAATTCTAAATATTGAATTAACTCGACGAGTAGGTACGGAGTAAGTATATTACCTTTAGGAAATACAAAATTTACATAATTCACAGTTTACTCGGAAACAATAAATGTATATTTGTATAATAAATTTCCGTTCAATGTTGCCTGCTCGTTGTACCTAAAATGTTTTCATTATATTATTATATATATTTTTTCATAAGAGTAGTTTCTCGTTCGGATAATTAGTTTCTTGGCAAAAATATGCAAATGTAAATATATCACAGATAATCAAATTCAAAAAAATGTACTATAAATCGAACGAAATAATACCTACTTACCTTTATAATAGTTATAATTATTCTATTCTATATAATGACATTTTATATGTTATTTAATACTGATAAATTAAAATAAATAACAAAAAAATTACCTAAAATACGAGATTATTATGAAGTTTTAAACAAATATCCAGTGCCCATATCTATTTGTACATATTATTTTATGTACCTATTATAATATACGCATTCGTAAAATTTTTACGATTTTTTACGGTATAAAACCCCAATCAGAGTAGTCTCTCTGTTTAGATGTTTACACATACAAATTAACTGTGACTACTTATTTATTTTTTATATGTATATGCATTTTTTTTTTTTTGGGGGGGGGGGTAGTAAGTTTCGATAAGGAGTTTTGAAAAAAGAGCTTTTTTGAAAGTAAATTAATTATTTATAGTTGGTACTTTAAACAGCTAATTTTTCAATTCTTTCATTGGTTTCTTTAAGTGAAAAAAAGTACCTTTCATGACGCAAATATTTTAGAAATATAAGGAAATAATAGAAAACAAGGTTGTCATGGTTACCTAATTTATATATAAATTAATATATAAAATATAATATATTAGGTATATATCGTTGAAGTATGATCAGAATCGTCTTTCGAATGCTGTGATAATTTATCTTTGCTTTTAAATTAAAAATAATATAATACACTGGAGTCCAAGGACCAAAGGAATGATGGACCAATTTCCATTATATTATGTATTTAGACGATTTAAAAAAAAAATTATGTTGCCTAAAATTGGAAAATTGTTCACTTAATTTTTTTTTATACATTGTTAAATATAATCGACTTTTGATTTCGAATTAGTAACATCCATTTTTAATTTGTATTTTAAAATCCTGATCTAAAATAAATGTCTAGATATTGTGATGCATTATATATTGTAAATAAAAAATAAATAAATGTAAGCACCTTCACTCTTTACAATATTTTCTCGGACATTTATTATACATTAATTGGTATCAGTATATATAGGCGTACAATATAATGTAGCCTGTAGGTGTTATACAATTTAATATTGCACTTTAATATATAATTATTAGTATATAACTAGTATCAAACTATATGTATATGTATCTATAAAAGTTATATCCTATAGTGGAGTCTAAAATTAAAACCATGACAATAAATAAGATATTAAATGTAGGAGGAGACAGTAAAAATAATTCGAAATCATCAAGTGATGAGAAACAAAATAAAATACTTTTTTTAAATTTGTAATTCAATTGAAGCAAAATTTAATTGTTTCAAAACCTCCAAAATTGAAGTAAAAATCGATTGAATCATTGAAAAATATTATTTTTGGAATTTTGAGTCATTTTTGTTCCGACCAATTATTAACATTGAAATACTTACTTGTAAACTTATTAAATATTAATTAGTATACGAACTTCTGTAAATTAAATAATTTTAAATTTTCTTACATAGTTAGAAATGCCTATTTAAAACCATATATTCAGTGTTTCGTTCAAACTTAATTTACAGTTCTGATCGTTTTGTACAATGTTTTTATTTTCAAGTTTAACAACTGATATATCTGACTACAGGATTCATACATCTAGTTATTATTAATTTGTAAGCAAAGATAAATATTGCATTCAAAAAATGATTCTAATCGAAATTTTGTATAAAATTATTTAAGAAAATCGTTAACCATGGCTTTATTTATTATTTTCCCATTTATAAAAATTGTCTATCCGTTGTAAATGGTAGTTTTCTTTTACGCATAAGGAAACTACTGATAAAATCAAAAATTATATCTTTATAGTAACAAATAAAACAGATGTGTTATCAAAAATGTTTTAGTTATACACTAAGCCCTAAATTATATATTGAAAATATATTTTGTAAGGCATTCAAGTTCTTAGTTTTTATTAAACAAAAATTCTTAAACTTAACCAGTCGAGTCCAGCAACTTGGCCTTGATTCGTTTTCTAACGGAAGGCACGTTGCTAATATATATTTTTACATACAATTTTTCTGGGTACATCGAGTCATTTTATTTTTTTCTCAGATAATATCTTTTAAGATCCTTTCTCGGTTAATTCATTGTCCTGCTCCTTTTTATATCCTTTAATCCACTAAGAACTTTGGTCCAAACGAACCTATACACCTCTGCACGTTTCTTTTTCATGTAAATACACTTAATTTAGGTATAAATCTTAATTTACGTATAAATGCATTTATAATTTAATATTTTCTGATAAGTTATATATTGTAAATATTTTGTAATTATAAACATTTGTAATGCAGAAGTTTGTTTATTAAATAAATAAAAAACTTTATTACTCCAAAACTCTATCATTCTATCCAAAACATGATATACATACAGTATACACATAAAAACAATATTGTAAAGATAAGTCAAACTTAAAATTTAGGTGTCAAACCGAATTTAAACTGAAATATGAAGTGTAAAATCGAACCCGAATCAAACTTTTAGTTTTAATGTCAAACCTGAACCTTAATGGAACTGTAATTTTATGTTCAACTCGAACCTAAACTGCACTATTAGTTTGGTGTCAAACTCGAATCCGATCCCGAACTATTAGGTTTAATGTCAAACCCGAACCATTTCGTTTATCTTATACTTAATGCCGTAACAAGGTATAAGTTATAAAAGTTCGATTTTAAATAGTTTTGTAGTTTGAATTTTTTGATTAAGTTCGGTTTGGTTCGACTATTTACTAGTTGAGTTGAGCTTTCGAACCCAAATTGAACTATCAAAGTTTAGTTCGAATTTTTGAATTTCGAATTGTTCGACTCACCTCTAAAACTTTTATATAATTTGCTGAAAAGAGATCTAATGGTTTTGACATTGCTTTTACATCAGTATAGTGTGGCAGTAAATATTTGTTAGAAATTTGTGTTCGAAATTATTATTTTCTACATTATAACTATTGTTTGTCGTTTATCTTGAGAAAACTACTAGGGAAACCGAATAATAACCAATTTAAAGTGGCAAATACGAGATTGAATTTCTATTAAAAATGGACTGTAATACTAAATTACTCCTAGGTTATAGATATATACTCGTATATATATAAAAGTACAATACAATAATAATAGACTCAATATTAGATACCCTACGTATGGCTCAGAAACATACAAATATCAAATACATGCATTTTTTTTTCATTAGAATAATTATTATTTTCGAATTTTATAAAATATTTGATACAGTAAATGGAAAAGACGCGGAGGCCTTTAGGTGCCCTCATACCGGTAAATATGCCCTTAAATTCTGTACAACTGATACGATGTTGGTTAAGAAATCCGTTGAGTTAAACCGGTGTAAATTTTCTCTTAAGAACACACCGGTATAAAAAAATTGAAATTGGTTAACATATACCGGCGTAAAAAATTGTATAGCGGGTTGTTTTTTCTGCATCCTCTACAAGTCTATACAATTACTATCACATGAATTCCCATCAACGATTTATTATCTAATAAGGTACAACCTGTTATCATTTCTTTATATATCATATTAACTGTGAAATATTTAAAAGTTTACGAAACGGTTTTTTCTTTTTGAAATTGAAAGATATATGTACGGGGACGATATATATTCCGAACAATATATGTTTTTGACTCTTATATGGAAGGCGTGTACTTACCTACTAGTTATAATTGAATATTTTAATGGGTACACACGTGTCTTATCTACGAAAAGTATATAACGACTCGTATGCTGTGTACAGAAAAAATAAATGAACGGTACACAGGACTATAAATTATACTACCAGCAATAGTGTTCTGGTGCACTCGGGAAGTCCATATAATATGTATACAATATAAGAATAGTAGTACGATTTTTAGAGAGAAAATGAATACTGTTTAAACAATTTGATTTTAAGTGAATTAAATGCGGTTCGAAATTTTTCGATTTTTTTTTGGAAATTTCGTATTTTCGAAATTGTTTTTTTTTTTCTACATATATATTGAGTAGGTACCTATATATATATATATATATATGGAGTATAATAACGTACCTATAGGTAATAATTGCCGTACAACGGATTTCTGGACGCAGTCTCACACACGTACAGCGGTACGGCACCCAGCGGGCTCACGACGCGACGGGTAGGGGGAGGGGGCGTGTCACGAGCTTTCCGGTTTTTTTTTTTTTTTTTTTTGTCGGCACAAGGGACCGACCGGCTCCGTTCCGGCCGGAAGTCAGTGTCCGCCGTGCACCCGTCTCGCAATATACTCGCTCGTGCGGTATCGCGTCCCCGTTGCCGTTGCCGTGTGCGCCGCGCGCGTGTGTGTTTTCTCCGGCGAGCGTCGTCGTCGTCGTCGTCGTCGTCGTCGCCGTCGTCGCAATCGCCGTGTAGTCGCGTCTCGTTTTTCCGATGGTTCGCTCGCGTGTCTTTCGGCAGTGCGAATAGTAATAATAACAATAATAATAATCGTAATAATTGCCGTCTTTTTTACCGATCTCTTTTTCTCGATTTTCCAATATTATTTCGAAAACGAAACGCGCGTTACGTGAATCTTGTTGTCGCCCGACATCCGTCACGTGCACCGCGAGTGCGTTTTCCTCGTGCATGTGCGTCCGTCCGACCGCGCCTGCAGTCCGTTTTGCGGCGTAAAACGTAAGTACCCCCCCCCCCCCCGTGTACCTATATAGGTATCTCTACCTGTGCGGGTATAGTGACTCTATTATAACGAAAAATTGGAGAAAAAAAAAAAAATAAAAAAATTAAATTAAATCTATCGAAAACCGTAAAAAAGTTTACCGTAAGCGAGACGTACTACCTATTATTATTGACGATGAAATTTCGTCAACAGGTGTCGGTGTGGCTGTTTTCCGATAAAAAACAAAAATAAAAAAATTACCATATACGCATGCTATAATGTAATAGGTACGTATACGCGTATTTGTACACATGTAGTGCTACTGTTGCCGGGTCTGCAGCCCGAATAGATGTCACACGTGTTTTTCGAGTGCCGTCGGAAAAAACTTTCCGTCCCATTCATTAACGCGCCGCCGTCCCCGGTTTTGACTTGTCGGGTTCTTCGCCAGACCACCGCGGTTAACTTAATACCGCCATTATTTCGCCCGATAGTCGACCGTATAAATATTACGCCGACGAATATATAGTTTATATCGTGCGACTTTCAAAGTTTAAAACTCATCCGTCGGCGACACTCTATCTATTGGATAGTAATTTTTTTTTTTTTTTTTTTTTCGTATTATCATAGGGCTTAACGATAACATCATAATAAATTCCACGTATTATAATATGTCACGTTGTCACCGTTTTCCGATAGAAGAGAATATTTTTATTATATTTTCCAAAGGAAATAAGTTTTTAGTCTTGACACGGACGGCTGTCATTATTATTTTCGCGTAAAGTTAGGAGAACCGCGCGATACGTCCGTTTACCGAGGGGTCCTGTAATACCCATACTACACTGATCCTTCGAAGCGAATTTTATGAAAAATGATAATCCGTCAATTGAAAAACAGTTAAATATATTTTTTAAATAGTCCTTTTTGTCGTCGTTACCATTTTTATTGTTGTGTGATCACGAAATTCACGTAAAATTACATTAACCCTCTGTTACTACATATCTTCCCTCTTAGTAACTGCAGAGTGAAAATGTATACAAAATATGAATGATGAAAATATTTAGTGCCATCAAACGTGAAGTTTTTTTTGCAATATTATGCTTAGGTATTTAAAAGCTTAAAATCTGTGATTGCAAATTTACTGTTTAATTAATAATTATACCTATTTGTATATCAAAATGGAGAATTTCAGCTTTCTACTAATTTGATCTGGGTGTTGAATAAAACTGTAAGCCTACTTTTCCCTTTTCACTCTAAAGATTGAATTTCAAAAAATATTTTCTTAGCAAGCGTCTATGCTATTAATGAATTAATATTCTCTGATAATTTTAGCATTCTACGTCCAGTAGTTTGGGCTGGGCGTTATTGAGTCAGTCAGTTAGTCAAACAATCAGGATTCGAATTTTTAATATGTAGGTAGATTATAAATTTGCCAATATTTAATAATACAAATAGAAATATGCGAAACGCTTATTATTTAATTGTTCTAAATTTCAAAAATCAATGTCATACTTTGTTCTTAATACAATAAATTCTATTAATTTTTGGTATATCATAATTTCATAACATTATCATTATATACATTAGTAAATAACTAAATAACATTTATAATCAAAATTTAATTTAATTTACATCATAAAAGTATTTAAATATTTCAAGTTGTTAGATAAATGCGTGCATGAATACTATATATAAGAGGTATTTGAAAAGTATTCTAAATATGTAATAAACATTTTTAAATTTTATATAAGTCTATATTTATAAATGTGATTGTAAATTTGCTTGTTTAAATATTATATTATTATACAAAACAATAATTGTTACATTTTATAAGACGTATTCTTTGTACCTACTTTTGTTTATTTACGTATTTCATGTTTATATTTCCGAACAAACGAATCATTTGATTTGTTAACAAATCAAACAATTATTATTTGCAGTGAATATTTGAGAAATAAGCTTTATTATTTTTATTTTTTTTTTTCTTATCATTCGCATCAATATTATCATTGGAAATAATCTGTTATAATCAATAATAATAATAATAATAATAATAATAATAATAATAATATAGAAACACTAAAATAAAATATTATACATAAATTCGATAAATTTATGTTGTTCAAATATAGTTATGTCAAATGTAGACGGTTGGTTACGGGAGTATGTGCAAAACAATAAACGAGTTTTTTTCGTCACAGAATGGGTGTGGGGAAGTCGGTAAGAGTTCATTCGATCCGTTAGACAATGCCATTTAGTTACCATTACGGAGCAGTGAAGTATCTCGTTCACTGTGTTTTAGCGTCCGACGTATTCGTGAAAAACAAATTTGCGACGATATGCTGTTGTTTGTGAGTGATGAGACACACTTTCACATGGACAGTTTATTGTGAACAAGCATAAAACCGCTGCCGCAGAAAACCCTCAAAGCCTTCACGGACGACCGCCACACAGCCCCAAAGTGACTGTTTGGTGTGCAATTTTAAAGAAATTAATCATCGGTGCATATTTATTTGAGGAATAAGGAATAATACGGTGACCGTTACGTTGACATGCTTAAGAGGACGTCTATATCCACATTTGTTGTCTATGTCTGTCTAACAGATAATATAGCAAAATTATACTATGCAGAATTGAAATTTTAGCGTTTGCGTTAAATTTAGAGTATGAACGCCTATTACAAAATTTAAAGAGAGGAATATTTTCGAGTGAACCTAATGGGCTTATTATAAAATATCGTCTGAAAAAAAGTTAAAGCTATTTAAAAATATCAAATACCAAAAATGCCGTTAATTTTTTTCAGACAATATTTTACAAAAAAGTTTTATGTCTAAAATTAACCAAAATTCCAAAACTTCCATTCTGCATTGTATAATTTTGCTATATTGCCAATAAGATAAACAGAGACAGAAAATGTGGATGTATAGCGTCCTCTAAATAACTTCCTTAAGCCCGAGTTGCGCAGAAAAAAACTAACTATCCACCCGTTGGATGTTTGGTTTCAACAAGATAGAGCACTTGTCCAGATTTTCATCATCACAATGAAGTCGTACGCGAAATGTTTCCCGGCTACCTCATTTCACGTTTTTTGGGGATTTGGGGATTGCGACTTTTTCCTATGTGGATACCTTAAATCACGTGTTTGAAAAACCCTGTACTTTGGATGAACTTAAGGATGTAATAAGAGTGGAAATTACATTAATAGACGAAACTTTACTTCAGCGCGTTCACTTGATCTTTTTGGACCAACCTACTTCGTGCTACGAACAAGATAGGCATCATAATATGCTGGATGTTCTTTTTAAAACTTGAAATGTCACTTATTTATTTAAAATAAAATATAAATACAATTGTTGTACGTCTAAAATATTCTGATTTACTTCTATTTGTTTTTATCCCTAATCCCGTGACCCAATCTGTATGATAAAACAATAAATTATAAAACAATTTAGTAAATGTATAAACTTTAAACCCTAAAAAGTTGTAACTTATGTAAACAAAAATATATGATATTTACATAATTTAATACAACATGCTTATTACTTGGTATTTCATATTTGTAAATCTTTATATAAAAGGTTTTTGTTAAAAAAATATAGACATTATAAAAAAAATTTGATTAAATAATATAATTTTGTTCGAACTAATCAGTATTTTTAATATAATTAACGATTTACTAATTTTAATTTATGTAATAAAAGAAACGTAATTTTATTATATATAAAATATTCAAATTTTGTGACATCAGATTATTAACTTATGAATTAATTCGTTTTATAAGTTAATTAATATATATATATATATATATAAATATGAATGTACTATATTGTATTATATTATTAAAACTATTATTAATTATTTTTGTCATTATTGTGCGAAACAAATAATAAATCTTTTCTATTATGAGGATGCACACACGATTTTTATGAAGTTTTGTATAGAAAATTTTTGTGAAATTTTAAGAAAAATGAAAATAAAACAAATTAAAAATATTTAAATTTATTTTAAAAGTAATTTAAAAATAGACTTGTTTCAGTACCCGTTTGTATTGTTGCATAATCACTTTAAAAAAAAAAATTTTCGCATATCCAATGGTCCATATTGTATAACTATTATAGGTCAACGAATTTGGTACTAATAAAAAGACGAGAACATGCTCTATAAACTGTTCAAAAACATAAAAAAAATCATATTTTAAAAATTGTATATAATCTACAATTACAAATACAATTTTAAAACTTTGTGTAGGTACGTTTATAGTTCAAGTTCTCAACTTTATTTATAATTTATAATATAAATTATTCTACAACAACTATAAAGTGCATATCATAGGAAATGCCTGAAGGTATTTTAAGCTGTGTTTCAAATGGGTGTGAAATCCTCTTAATCTTTGTATTTTGTATAGATTTCCATTTTCTGTTTTTGAAAAGAATGAGTTTTATTTACTTACCTCTGTAAAAAAAAAAATAGTAATCCATTACCCATTTTAAAATTATTAGTTAAACATTACGAATAATCAATACTTAATATACATAATATCTAAATATAACATATATCCTAGCTACCTGCAGTCATTTATATATAAGGTAGGTACTAAATGGAAGGAAAAAATAATCTCAACTAATTAAATTATAGCAGGTAAACAATATAAAGTAGAAGAGAAAAATATAAAAATTAAAGTACTTTTAAATCACATAACTTAATAAACAGCCCAAGATTGTATATAATATACAAGTAACACATTTTCCAAGTTCTAAATTACATAACAATAATAAAAACAGGAAATTGCATATTATTCTTAAAGATAAATTAAATTTAGAATTAATACAATACACATAGTATACATATTTCAATATATATCAATAAATTATTGTCTTATTTAATATATTTTTAAGTATACCTAGGTATTTTTCGTAATTAGAAGAATTACTTTTTATTATAGTAGACTCAATTTTAAATCATTTTTACTATGATTTTTTTATCCAAATATATTTACGTTTTAGTAGATACATAAAATATATTTTATAAATATTTTCCATGTCTAGATGGACGAAATTTTGAATATTTCATACACATTCATATTGTATACAATATTACTATAATACGAGTATATATGGAGCATATTATACATTTAGTAGGTACCTATTTTATTAGACAAATAGTATATTTTGAAAATGTTTTGTTATTTTCAAAAAAATAACCGAATACTATGAAAATATTACAAATATTATTTTATAATGTTAGGATGTAACAATACAACATTAATTGTATCACTTTATGTGTTATTATATCCAGAATACTCAGATTCGCCGTAATATTAATTTTCATTTCCATTTTCCACCCATTAATTTATATTATAAATAATAGTATTAATATAAATTATATACTTGTACTCGTATTTTAGAATAATACTTTCGAAAAATATGTCCATTTTGAATAATATTTATTTATAATTTACTGTAGAAACATGAAATTTTTTTTATAATTTTTCATAATTTGAATATGCTATATAGCTTATAATATTCCTATCTATATATTAATAAAAAATACATAAACATGAAAATGTATAATTTCTTATACAGTAAAAATTGTATTCGATATTTTGAAAGAAATTTATAAATATATAATTATTTATTTATTTATTTACTATTATTTTAAACATTCTAGTGGTTGTTACTGCGTGTATATTATACATAATATATATAAATATGTATTATGGGTTTGTTGTAAATAATAATTATACGGATATGATTTTTGGTGTCCTTTAATTGTTTCTATTTTTCAAACTTTAGGAATTTTAATTTTAAATCTTTAAAAGAGTATCAGTAATTTAATCTAAAAATACTCTATGATAACTTCATATAATTTAATTAAAATTTCTCGCTGGATACCCCAGTACCTTGGGTATACTATGTGTTTATAGAGGATTCGTTCCTAGATATTCTCTCCCTTGTGCCCGAATTGGTTCCCGTTTAGCCAACCATTATTCTCCAGGGAACATATAAAACTTGCAGGAATTATGTATAAATTATAAAAGAAAAAAAAATTATTCTTATTTGTCCAGTACTATTATAAAATACTTGATAGTTACTATTTTAATAATAAAATATATAAAATATTATTTTAATTTAAAATAGATATATTTTGACATATATTTGAAAAGTATAAGATAGGTATTGTAAAATATAGATTTTGTATTAATACTATTCAATAGCGGATCCAGAGCTAGGTTTTTTTTTTTTTTTTGGAGGGGGGTGAGGAAAAAGCCTGAAATCTTATAACAAGTTAAAATTATTCCCTGTTATATTGCATAACGAATCATATAAAATATAGTAAAATAAAATATAAAAAAAAGCCGGTCAGTAGGTTGTGGAAGCACTTCGCTCGTCGGGTGTCAGTATTGGTGGATGCACTTCGCTACTGGGCAGGGTACTTTTGGT
>JAIPRL010007337.1:0-23900 GCA_025469235.1 Pemphigus obesinymphae
ACGCAATTTGCTACCGGAAACAGGGTATGAGTGTAAAGATCGGAGCACTCCTTCTGGTAGTAAATTTGTTAACAGAGAAAAAAAATAAATAAATAAAAAAAATAAACATCATTGTAAAACCACTAGCTCCATCGCTACGCTCAGAATCTAAAATCGTTTAAATTCAAGGATGATAAAAATAAGCACATTTAGATGTACTTAGAAAAATATTATTTAGGACAGAAAAACAATTATAGACATATTTGGGTCAATTTCTATCTAAGATATTAGGAATCACGATTAAATTAGAGAACGAGGAAACTGTACATAATCCATATCTAGAGTTCATAGTTAGCTTTTACAAAAATATTTAACTCAAAGGTAAATTTTACCCTCTTTTAAACGATTCGGCTAATAGTATAATATAATATCTACAATAAATTAAAAAATAGCCCTGTATTAATAACTTTTTTTTATTGTTGTGTTGTTAATAATTGTTGTGATTTAGTTTGCCTTTATTGGGGATAAATCTTTGGTGTTTTTATTTTGATTGTAGTCTCGATGTTTTATGTAGGAATGCATAAAATATGTTTTTAGTCTATTTTTTGTACGTGCAAGCGTCCTCTTGACAATTTTTCCATATAACTTTTTTCTCTGGGTAATCTCAGAAAATGCTCTTTTCTTCAATACTGAGTAGTTTTAGCGTAAAAGTGCATGAATATCAAATTAAAGATCAATATTTTATTAAAATTTTAACATAAGTGAATTTTGATCAAATATTTTTAGCCCAAGCTCTTAGTTATTTGTAAGATTAAATGTTTAGAATAACTCTGTTTCTAATTGTGTAAGTTCACAAAAAAAAAAATGTAGATGAATTCCTGATTTTTGATTATAAGTATATAAATGAATTTTTACACAAAAACCGCCCAGTTTCTCTAAAAAAGCATTTTCTGAAACATCTTTTTATAAAAAAAAATTACTAAAAGCTTGTAAAGGTTATATTAAAATAGACACTGTTACAGGTTGATTTAGATATTTTTAATAGGAGTGCGTAATAATGTATCTGACTTAGATCTAAAATTGGAAGTCGGGGGTATCCGGACATGGGGCTCCCCACATTATACCACTGAGAAGGAAAACAATGTATAGATCTAAAAATAAGTACCTACTATGGAAATAAGTACGTATGGTCACCTTATGTATAACGTATATAATACACATTAATCATTGTATTATGTATTATACTTATGTGTATACACATATACCTATTCTTATATTTTGACATACAAATATGCGTTTTTTTAAATCTCAAACGCGAAAACATAACCTTTTAAAAATAACGATTTTTGCTGTATATTGGCACGTGCTGTTGCGTTTTGTTTGATTTTCAAACCATAAAACAATACGCGTACCTATATGATATTATATAATTTAATAGCATTATGTGTTTACGTGTGGAAGTTTCCCGTATGACGAGCAGTCGACGTATAAAACCTACCTACCTACTCCCTAAGGACAATAGGGGTAATTAATAAACATTAAAATAATATAATATATCATCACGGAAACGTCAGCGAATATAGTAATACCTATCACATATTCGTTATGCGAATCCGAATATTTATGAGTGTACAATTAAACTCGAAATAACGCTTGTGGATATCATAGCATATAATATAACAAATGATTTCTATGCATTTATATGGGGTGAAAATAAATTATACACCGTATTGCCATGTGTCACTGATTGTGTTCCATTGCATGGAAGAATAATTTCGGAGAAACCATAATAATTATAATCAGGTAAATTATCAGGTACATATTGGGTAAACATCACACGAAAACCATTAATGAAAAAAAAAAAAAAAAAAAAAAAAACTTGAATTTCATCCAGAATGAACCGCGAAATCTTATTTCAAATTATATTTCTATCTATAATTATGTTCTAGTAAAAGCCTATATATTATATATAAATTACCATAAGTATTTATTTTATGGCGACAAAATTTTAACAAAAGATCTAACCTAACATAATTGCATAGAATAGTAAGTGCCTATAGACTCATGGTAACCAAATATGAAAAACAAAAAAAAAAAAAAATATATATATATTTTAAAATGTATCTTCTTTTATCATAAAAAATCCCTCCTTGAGTGGTTCATCAATGTGTTAACTATTTTATAATGTTTTTCATAGCTCATAGGCCATCTCCATCAATACAAGTATTTTTCATCTGATTACTTTATTATTTCTATTTCTATCCACTAGAAAAACCTATATATTTGAAATAATTCTATTATAAGATCAACTAATTAGGGGTGTGTCTCTTTCAAATGCGTATTTAGAGTTAGGCGATGGGGGCATTCGCTCTCCCTCATCACTCGTAAAGTAGGTAATTAATTGTAAAATATTTTTCATTGTGCATCAATGATGAAAATACTTTGAAATTGAATACACTGAAAATAAATACATTTTTAAAGGTGAAAATACTAAGCATAAACTATACAGTAATATAGAACATAATAATGAATTATCGTGGTTAATAGCAAAGTAGTAAATATCCTTATCCTTTACTATATGTATATTATATAGTAATATATAGTATATACTATATTATTATTACTATATAGTATATTATCCTTTACTTTACGTTAAACCATATAATGTAAATAATTAAACCATAAAAAATAATAAAATATATGTATTAACCGGTGATATTAAAAAAATTAATAAAAATTGCACGTACTTAACACTTATATTAAGAACACTAGAACAATGCAACGAAATATAGTACTGTCCTATGAAAAAAATACATCTGGTCACCATACATATAGTGTCTATTCCTACAAACGGAGTTTACAATCAATATTGACTAATGGTTTTGATGTTTGATATTTCGGTCAGGTTTTCAACCTTTTTCAAACCTAATTGGATTTCAAAACCTAAAATTTAACTTTTTATTTGGTTACCGATTTGAATAGTTTTTTCTATCTATTATTCCAAGTTATATTCGGGCTTTTGGCTAATTGGGAGCAATAAAATAAATAAAAACTACCAAATACTATCTTGTCGTTATGACTTGTGTGTCCATAAAGTATAACAAATTAATACAAAAAATATTAAAAATTAAACAAAAAAAATAAAAATAAAAAAATAGAAAATACAATTTGATTTCCTACCAATAATTATTAGTTATTACTAATTAAAAAATGCACTATTTTAGATTTTGAGCAAAACAAGAAATGTATTGATTTTACTAGTATGATTTTTTTTACCAAAATCAATCAAATCAAAATCCTAGAGACTTCACTTCACTTATATATTTATATAAAATTAACGTAACAATTTTTTTAACATGTCTTCAAAATTTTGAAACGGGAGTTTCAAATTTTTCAAAGTTTTTAATAGTCATAAGAGGGTCAATTTTATGTTTTAAGACCTCAATTATAATACATGATTAAATGAGTGTTATTCTGATTATACTTGAAAAATTTCAAAAATCACTAATCACGACTTTATATTTTATAGTCATTTAAATTATTTTTTAAATATATTATTTGAACAAAAAAAACGATTTCAGTTACTTTAATAATAATTTAATAACCTGCAACCTGCAAAATCGACGGAAGGAAATTATTATTCTAAATGAAGCGAGGATAGTATCTATTAGTTATACAATAATGTGTTATTATTATTCATTTTTTAAAAGTATGAACTCAAACATTCTATTACAAGGAATACTCAAAATTTCTGGTATAAAACTTATTTTATTTGTATTTTAGAGGATGTTCTTGTTCGATTAACTCAAGTTAACTATAGTCCACCGTGTGTCGTTCGAGAAAACGGAGTTAAATCTTGTTAACCAAATAAATGTGGTAGATTATTATTATATCTACTGATAATAATTCTTATCATATTATATAGATAATAAATAGTTTTTATTTATAATGGATATTGAATATATACATTACGATTATAAATAATATATTTAAGTACAGCATAGTTATGTGATTTATAGAAACTTTACAATATTTACAATGATGTTCATGCCCTCGTGGGTCACATTCATATATCGAAAGATCTTATATTTTAAATTAATCTTGTTTAAACTCTACTCTACTTTTATCTACTTTACTCTACTCTACCATTGACTATACTCTACTCAATTCTAACTATTAATATTATAACATACCCCAGTGTGTCGTGCGTGGTAAATAATGACCCCACTACTTTTAATTAGATCTTAGATTTTAGAGTTACTTTGATAATAGCTGTAGATTTGAGATTTTTTTATCTTCTATGTACGCGTTATAATTAGGAAATTATGAGTTTAATTGAACTTATATCAATTTTAAGTTGCATATCTAAGTTTGTATCATATGCCTATCTATTCGTCAAATTTTTACCCAACGCGACGGAATCGTGTTTGAAATATTATGTAATAATTATAAGAAATGGTATTTTATTTTCCAAAATAAAACAACCGGGATTAATGATTTGGTTTATTCCCATTGAAGGTGCAAATTATAATATGATTGGTTATATATTGGTTAAAATATGACTATTTTATTTTTCGTCTAAGATTTGTCCACTAGTTCTTCAGCTTATACTTATATTTTAAAGATATTAAAGGTATAAAAAATATCATGTACACATACCATGATATATTTATTTTATTTTAAATTCAAGTGCATTTTGCGCATCTCCCTTCAATAGTAAAGTTATGTTCTACCTATAAAATTGATCATAGTTCAGCTATTTATTAGAAAAACAACGAATAACACTATTTATTACAGTCTGTATTGTCCATGTCGGCCATGACTTTTTCCAATATCAATAATATTATACGAAGTAATTTTATTTATCATTAACCAAGCTTTATCTCGGGAAGTACCTATATCTATACATTTAATCTTTTTAAAATATGTTTCAACAAGTTTTTGTACACTAATAATAATAATTCTATATTTTTTCAAAATGTCATGATTTTTAATCAACTTCCTTTAATTGTTAGTACTATATAATCTACTGGTTTTGAAGTGGTAATCTATAATATAATTTAGAAATTTTTATGAAGATGTCAATATTATTGTCATCGTCTGACATACATACCCGGAACACAGCATAATTGGGTTTAACATTTCAAATATTGCGAGTTTACAACAAATACACAATTGATGTTATTACTACAACAACTAGTTATTTTTCGATTACTATATGGACGGACTGATGTTTTGCGGGATTTTACCCGAAGGCAAGAATAAGCAAGTATTTTGTTATTTGGTTTGCGTCTTTTATTTTACGTGGTAATTGTATACATAAGGTAGCGACTAGTGGCAGTTCGACACAGACTCGAGACCATTACTTTTACGACTGCTAAGCTACCGACTTCTTATCGGCATATACAGTCGCCGAGACCAGTGTGTACCCAACTTGGGGTGAAATATAATGTGGACTGTAAAAACATTATTAACTACTTATTGATTAAAGCTATCGAATTTAACTAAATATCGAACACTATATTTACTTTTAATCAAAACTCTTGCCGAAATGTTGGGTTAATTTAATTCGAATAATTAAAATTTCCCTCCCTTTTTTGTCCAAATTTTTAAACTACGTATAATGCAATAAATCATTGTCGATTATTTGGTGCCACTAACACGGAGTTCACTGTTTTACAGTAATATTGTAATGTCCATAAATTACAATGCACATAAATTAATAGTATACATTAATATTATCTGATATCACTTATATTGTTTGCCCACTAATTCCACGATTTGGCTTGTCGAAATGTCAAAATCGGTATAGGTGTAGTAGTACATCGTTAAGCTTCACTCGACAACCGGATTGATAATTTACCATGCCAGATTGTATAAAGTGCTTTGGATCATAAATTTGAGCACCGAACATTATTGATAAAATACATGTTTCCACAATATCGATCGTTATATCCTAGTAATATATTTTACGTGTTTCACTGTTTGTATATTCTGTAGTGGCATATAAGTAGGTACCCAAAGGGGAATTATCTATTGAAGCCGGTTACAATCCCTTCAGAAAGAATTTATTTCACACCCCTTATAAACGGAAAATTTAAAAAATATATATTAAGTATATAGAAATATTTTCAATTTTCAAAATGTTTGTTTAATATAATTTCAGCCCTCTTTTTTCCAAACCAACAATAAAAAAACTACCTTCCTACTGAAATATATTATATATTTAGGTATATTGGGTGATGGCGTAATTCAAATCACAAAATACTTTAGTGAAATTAATTTTTAACAACGCGGTAAGTTATTGCATTACCTATTATTTAAATAAACGTAATTGTACCAGAATGACTAGGTATTTAAAAATAATTTTAATTGAAGTAACGTGTTATAAAAATCTACTTTCAAATCCAAATCACGCGTGAATATTTTTAGATTATACAATGGACATGGGCCCATTTTGATAAAAATAATTTTAGGAAACGTGAAAAATATTTAATTGTTTACATTTAATGTAACGTGTGACATAATTTAACTATCTTTTAAATATAATTTACCCAAAATTATGTATACATCATATATTTTACAGGTATATATTATATAATACATAATTAACATAAAAAATTAAAAAATCAATTAATTCAAAAAAATATATGTAATATAATATGTAGAATAAGGTGATCATAATTATTATTATATATTCATTAAAACTAATTTGAATTTTTCAACACCAAAGTTAACTTTATAAACATTTATTTATTTAAATTGCATAATTTCCACATGTATTTGTAATATGGGCTTATTGTTTTAGAACGCCATAAATTATATATAAAGTTGGTTGATAAATTTAATTTTGTTGGTAAATTTGGTTGTATTTTTAACGTTTGTTTTCAGAACCAAAATTCCGAAGTTTAGAAGGAATTATTTAATTTATTTTATAATAATAATTTTTATATATATTACACGTTTTATGATAAAAGTATTCATGTATGTATTGTATGTATTGTATTTTATTGTATTGTATTGTATTGTATTGTATTGTATTGTATTGTATGTATTCAATGTATTATTTATACATCAAATAATTATTAAATACTGAATTATTTATTGTTTTATTTTAATATTGCTGGCGTGTAAACTTTTATTATAAATCTGATGGTGGAAATGGGAAAAAGAGTTTGTATTTTTGAAATACATCTTGTTCCCAAAAATAATTAATGAAAAAAAATCTGTGAATTAACTTTTTATAATATAAAATAATATAGTTTTACGTAGGTACATGGAGATTAATATTTTAATTCGTTTTTCAGTTTTACTACAATTAGTTAAAATTTTTTTTTTAAGATATGTTACAAAAACTATTAAAATGTACATGCGAAATTTCGATTGATTATATACTTAAATACATGTTTTATAGTCACTTCGGGTTATATGGCGATATATACAAAATACATTTCAAAAAAGTTTCCCTAATAAATACTATTATTGTTTCAAGTCATATATTGCATCCTCGATGAAAATTGCCGTTTTGATGTGTATATTACAGTTAGCTATTTAAAATGAATATAATATAAGCACATAAAACAATACGATAAACACTACATGCAATAAAGACGTAAATTGTTTCGAGAATTGTCTTTCGGTATAATGACGTGTTCTTCTTATTTATGGTGCACATTCGTACTTTACTTTGTATATAATAGTAAATCATGGGTACAAAATAAAATCAGGCCTTTTAATTATCAAATGTCAACTAGAAGAATTTAGGTCAACTAGGTAAAAATCACTTTTTAATACATATTCACAATCGTTTTCTTAGGGAATTTACTATTATTATTTTGAAAATATTTACGAATTTATAAATCTCTTTTATCCTTTGTGTAAGAAAAATATATTTTACGTTTTTTAAATTTATTAAGATCTCAAATCATGTTTATTTAAATAAATAAAAATGCATTTAAAAACAAAAAAAAAATGTTTAAATGTATAATATATATATCAAGTTTTATAACTTTAAATATGTTTCCAACATAATACCTAGTAAAAAGGTTAGCTCATTCACATTTTGTAGAAAAAAATTATATCGAACAACTGGAAGTACTGGAAAATATTAATTATTATTTTTGTTTAAAATTTAAATCTATAATAATTATAAACAAGAATAATACAATTTATAATACAAAACAATTATTATTAATACTGTTTAATTGAGTATAATTACATTGTATAACAATAGGACAAATGAAAAGATAGTTATATGACAGTAACTGTCATTTATAACTGTTATTAGTACAAGGATTTATATACTTATTTAAAAGTACGCCTACAACATATTAAGCAAATATTCTAAACTTTTAAGTATACGAATGTTCTTAAACGTATGCAATATATTACACGCTGTTTAATGGAAAAATTATCTTTAAACGTTATAAGTCTTATTATTTACTGAACGAGAAGTTTTGCACACGCGTATTATTTTCTACGAAACTTTTCGATCTGCACATATAATGTTATAAGTATTAAATTACTCTTTTCTACTTTAATAAAATAAATAATATATTATAATTTCGCAGTTTGAAATTTAAAAATTTGATTTGAGTACAGTAAATGGAATCTGTATAGTCTTATATATGATAAAAAAAACTGTACGATTTGTATAATTTATGTTATAATATATCTGAGTATATTCGAAATAACTTATTTTAGTGAGAATTTTGGTTCGCTTTATATATGTAAGTTTTAAATAACTTCATTTAATATTGCTGATACCAACTCTTATAAATTCACAAATTTTACTAGGTATCGGGTAGATACATTTTTCATTATTTATTTGCACAAGTGTTCAGCTGCAATATGACTTAGCATGTTCAACTATAAAAGTACAAAGATATATTCTTCGACATTGAATTTGATATGTTGAAATTTATAAATTTTTTTATTTAAATTTAATATTTGTTTAAAGTAACTTTGATTTAAAAATTACGTCCTTGAATACAAAATTGTTTGCATTATAGCCACCTCATATTTGAAAAAAATACTTGAATAATAAAACTTATTTTGCCTACCTAATTTCTAAGTTAAAATATGGGTTTCCATTAAAAATAAAAATTGTATCTATAACTGTGCATGTAAAGGGAAACATTTTAAAAATAAAATGTTTTTATTACATATATATACGTACAAAACACATATGTATTTTCAAGTTATTTTTATCAATACAATAAAAAAAACCCAGGTATAAGATTCAAAGTTATCGGTTTAAAAAGTTTGGTCGTATCTTCAAAGTAGTCTATACTGTATAAAGCTGTGCAGAAATACACTATCAAATATTATAAATGCATTTAAAATACCAAAATATGTATTTAAAAATACCTAGAAAATCTCAAAGTATATGTTTAAAAAATACTTTAATATTACTAAAAGAATAACATAAAAACACGACAAAATTCTTAAAAAACTAAAAAATAAATAATTTTTAAGGTCTCTCGATTTTATAAGTAAGAGTTTAGTACTACTTTTGTTCTGGAGACATCTATTTACGTAAAAAGGATCATGGATATCTGCCTCCCCTCTCCAACTCAAAAATGCATTTTTTTCTTTTTGCAGATACTTAGTTTGGTATATTGAAAAATTTTTATGACTATGTTCAAAATTTGTAAGATATTATTATTGACGTATTAACGAAAACATTAATGAAGGTCTAGGGACATATAATATGTCTCCAGTCCCCATTTTGTAAATAATTAAGTTTTTACTTTTTATTGTACCTATATCACTGTAAAATTTCCGTTACGTCACGGAATATACACAATTTTAGTTATGTGATGGGAAATTTTTTTGAAAATGATACAAATAGAATACCAAAATTTGGTATATATGGGTACTGGATAGATAAGCCACTGAACCATGTTAATTTGTTTCATTAATACGTCCTTAATAATGTACAAATTCTGAAAATAGTTATACAATTTCGTTCAAATAACGTGCTAAATATCTGCATAACAATAAAATTATGATGAATTTCAGAATTGCAGGATCACGGGTGATATGAACATGAGATGTCATGTAAAGATCTGAATGAAAACGCATTTTACTTGGGACTTTAAAAAGTGGATTTTTTTTCATTTTCCCAGTAGTTTTAAGTTTTAAAGAAACTTACCAAAATAAATTAAGAATTGTTCGAAATCGGGAAACGATATTTTATTGAACTTCACTCGGAAACGTTTTCGATTATCATTGCTTTCAAATTTAAAATAATAATACTCAAGCAACCTGACTGAGGACTGAAGAGATAACTAACCAATAATTATCAAATTTTATTTAATGGGAGAATACCGTACACCATATAATGAAATGTGTAATGCCATCTACCGACTACTTAACACAACACCCGCGAAGACCACATTAACGCAAAATCGCGCCACGCAGTGGCGAACATAAAAATATGGAACGAAAACGAGTATAACGTCGTTAGAATGCCAAGAGAGCCTGTGAAAGAAGGACACGTATTAAACCATAGACATTGACCAAAAAATGATCTTCAAATCATAGAAATAACTCATCACTGGTAGTCACAAGGACTAGAGAAAGAACTGGAGCATCCCAAATTACCACATATGGGGTTCTGAAATTAAATTAGTTGTAGACAAAAATGCTGGTATGTAAAAAATAGATTTTAAGTTGAGTCGTCCTTTGATCTCTAGTTTATTTTTGATTTGTGCCGCCCTCTTTGGGAGTTATGATCCAATAACTACCCTCAATATCCTGGATATAAAGCCAGAAAGCCACATATTATGTAAATATATTTTTAATGACCTAAAATTCTCGTTTTAGCTTTCGGTTTTTGGTTACAACACTAGCAAAAAGAAAATTAAAAATTAAAAATATTTTTGGTTACTATAATTTTATGAGTAAAAAAAAACATCAAAAAACACACGAGTACATTTTTGAGGGGAAAAAAGGTTTTTAAAATGGTTGATCACAATTAAAACAGGTACATAACATTTGAAGTCGATTTTTTTTAGTTTTTTTAGGAACTTTGTAAAACTATAGGTATTTCTCAAATTTTACTTGAATAATTTTATCATCAATAAAAAAACACTGATGTAAAGTATAAGAGGAATAAACTAAAATCGATCACAAAAAAGTATTACGGTCAATACCATCGAATATTCACTTACTAAAAACAAACATTTTGTTTGTTATTTTGCTCATTCGGTAGAAACAATAATATTCAATTTGCCATCAGCTTTTTCGATATACATACTATGTACTTAGTAAAAAGATCAAAGCCACCACAACTAGATATAATTATATTTTATCATCAACATTGCGTTGAAATGCGGTCTGTACATTTAAGCTCTTATATTGTTGAGCCTTTGAAGCGATAATATAACTATGTTAATATAAAGTCGTAAGTAAATACTTTAGATCGATATATTATTTCCTCATAATAATGTATAGGTATAGGTTTGTTATTTACTGCCAATTTATATCGTCTAGTATCTACTTAGTTCTTAAACTCATACTTGTAAAAATATTAAACATTTATACCTTTTGAAATGCATACTATATTTTATATAACAATGATTGAAAAATATCTATAGTTCAAATATCAACAATATTTAATTTGTATAGTCAAGTTTTTTCTAAATTTTAAATGTAAATTACAAAATACCGTTAAAATGTATGTGATATTATTGAATAAAATCAAACATACGCTTGAAGTAGTCATATAAATATTAAAAATATATCGATATTTATTTGGATTTTATAGTTTTTAATAAATTTTAGGTACATCATTTTTGTGTTCACCATAAGTCGTCCAGAATATGTCGAACTTGAAAAATCGCTTCATTTTAAAAGATAGCCAATATTTTCTCTAACGACAGGTCACAAATTCAAAGCGAAATATCAAAATTCCTCACATTTTCAGTATAAAACGAGTACCATAAATCTTTTTTTTGTTTTTGGTATAAACTGTAAATTTAAAACAAAATATATTAATAAATTAAAAAAATTAAAACAAATTAAAATACGCATAATTGTGTATTTTAAATATTATTTACATATAAATAGATATAGGTTGTTAAGATTGATTAGTCACTAGTTGGTAGGTAGGTAATAAGCAGACACTTATTGAATATATTTATATATAGATATGGATTAAAGTATAATTAAGAAGGACTAATTTTTAAATCGGTTTTTGTACTAAAATTGTAGTATCCGTTCCAGAAGTTATAATTTTTGTTCACCCATAAGCGTCCTTTTCCTTTTGGCCCAAAGATAATAAAATAGTTTACTCTACCCCTAATCTTTCGCCTAATTTTCTATAATCAAGGTTTCTGAATCACTTACTTAAAATTAGTTTTATAAACCATATTTTATAGTATGAATGAGAATATCACGTCAAAACGTCATTAGTTAGTGTATAAAGAATATTTGTGTTTTCATGACATGCGGACCTTTTGTACCTACCCTTCTTAAAGGAAAACGTTCATCTAAATAATTCTTAACAACATTTGCATTATATGACGGTGCACCATCTTGCTGTAACCACATACAATCCCGAATATGAAAATGGATATCTTCCAACAATAATGGCAAAATGTTTTCAAGAAATTCCAAGTACCGTTCACCAGTTAAAGTACTATCATAAAAGTAAGGCCCAATTAATGTATTATTTAAAATACTACACTATACGTTTATAGACCATCGAACTTGCGACTTTGTTTGTTGTGTCCAAAATGGATTTGAATCATTTCAATGATGTGCATTATGGCGATTAACTATACCATTATTATTAAAATTACTTTCATTAGTTCATAGTATTTTATTCAAAATATTAATGTCCTGATCATATAAATTTACAAATTCTCTCAGGGTCTGATGAATTCAATCCTTGTACACAGTGGAGTTTGTATGGGTGATACGAATGGGTTTTCAGTATACGATGTACAGTTGAATGACTGGTAACAGTTTGTTGTGCTATGGATCTGGTCGATGCATGAGGATCAATACTAAATGCAGCTAAAATAGTAACAGTGTGTCGGTTTTCTGCAGTAATTGACTTATAAACATTTGGAAATTTACTTGTAAGAAAATATGTTTTTATTAAAAACTTTTACTAATGATTTTTAAATAGTTTATGTTAATTTTATTTATTAAAATTTGTGTTTGTATAATTGAACTTATTATATTTGTGTTTAATTATATTACATTATTTTTATTAATACTAACAAGGTATTAAAATAAATGTCTTCATATTGTTAAACTGTATTATTAAAAAATAAAAATATTTTATACTTTATTTAATATGTTTTTAATTCCTTACAAAATATTTTACATCAATAATAGGTAGTAATATTATTTATAGATAGATTTAAATGTTAAATATTTAAATTGAATAATACCTACCTATTTGACGTAATGTTTTCTCAACATTTGTAAATGTAGCGTGTGAAGGTCGTCGTTGTTTGTAAGTCTATGATAGAACCAGTTATCATTTATAAAATATTGATTTGTATATCAAGTAAAGTACACTAAAATAATAATTTACCTGACTTACCTAATTAAAAAAAATTATTTGTTTTTTAAAGAACTGAAAATAAACACATGTACCTAGTTACTGGGCACATTACTGTAAGTATTATTCTGTTTTAATTGATTATTCATTAATATTCATTCGAGAATTCATCTTTATTAAAGGAAAGCAAAAAAATAAAATACAAAACAGAAATATGCTTCAAAACTAAATATTTTTATTTTCACAATTTAATAAAATAATAATAATTTAAAATAAAAACTACTAAACATTTAACATTTAAAATATAATACAAATTATTGATTTATTTTATTATAACAATATTAACTAATTATTTAAATCACTATATTTTCTTTTATTCTGTTCCGAAAAATTTCAACTAAAATCGCTTAAAAACACAATCAATATAAGAACTTACCTAACGGATTGTTTATAGCAGAGTTTTTGTGTAAATCCAAAAATTAATTGGTAAATATGCAAATTCTAATTAAAACTCGCAGAATGAATAAAAGAAAAATAACAATAAAAATAATTAATTTCAAAAATAATTTTGATGGAAGTGGTATGAAAAACAACTCAAAGATAGGTATGTTTTATAAACTTAATTTGTAAATTAAAAATAAATTCATTAAAATACAGAAATTATGCATTGTATAGATTTTTTGTTAAATATTAATTTTATTGAATACCTATTTTTAAAACTCTAACGTCTTATAATATTAAAATATTTTACCTAATTCAGTATTAAATTTACAAATTTTATAACGAATTACCAACTTCCATCATTTAAAGTAAAAATTATAATACATAAAGAATACTAGTAGCTTGTAGTAGGTATGATTGAAAATAAAATATTCTAATTTTGCTCATTCCAAATAAATGTTTTTATGTAGGTACCTACCTACTTCAACCATATAGTAATACTTTTTTTTTTTTTCTACTAGTATTCTTCAAATTTGTATAATTATAAACCATAACACATTTTAAGAAAACATTTACTTCTTTTATAAAATAATATAACATTGTATTCATTATTTGAATGTTGATTGACGAAGCTGCTACCATTCTTGTTTTGTTGAGAACTCTTGTATTCTTTTTTGATTTATCATCTGAATTCACACCTTAACAAATAATTAAATTAAATAGTTTCAGTCTTTATTATATAAAATGTATATTTATAACGTATATAACATTATTAATTAATGATCTATTTAGATATACTTACGTCTTACACATTATGGCAATATAAATTTTCACAAATATATATTTTTGAATTTTTTTTTGTCAATCATGAATCAATAGGTTTACAATGAATGTGTTTTTGTATGTCATGTACCGTGGTGTTACACATAATTAAGTAAATGGTCGATTTGCAAAATATTGTGTCACCGCTGTTTAAAACACAGGTACTTCTTCATAATTGTTGTTTGAGCAATTTAGATGATAATAATGTCATATTACTATAATATGTCACTGTCAAAAAATTATTGTACGAATAATTTCCATAAAAACAGTTTGGTATTTGTCGATTTAAGTTCTCTTGATTCTTTTGTTTAATTTTACACATTTAAAATAATTGATAAAGGCCAATAGTTATAATATTTCAAAAATGTAGTCGTTAACGAGTACCTATGTACGTTATACTATGTACCATGTGGTAATGATAACTCTAATAAAAATGTGGTGATTCGCATATTATCAAATGTATTAATTATTTGTGATAACAAATTTTTCCTTGGAAAAAAAAATGCAATATCCAGTATTATTGTGATTTATAACATTGATTACAAATAAATATATATGAATTTTAACAAACTTTAAAAATTTTTTAAAATTAATGACTTAACCTAATTAATAATTTCAAACACCAAAATTTTTTTTAAAAATAAATCTATAAAATGGCTATTTTGGAATTTTTTTTAAAAATTTAAATAAAATTTTACATTTTTTATTTTTAGTTAAAAAAAACAAAAAAATAATCTCAAATATAATAACTGTAGTGCAACTTCTAGTAATTATATATAAAAAAAAAACTTAAAAATATACAATAGAACAAAAGTTATTACAGATGTCAGAACACGGAGAGACACCCTGTATATAAATTAATTCATATATAATTCAGAATACTAAATAAGATTATAATCCAATTATGACATAATTTGAAATAATTAGTGACATTTTCTAAAAATCGCGTTCACCTAGGGCGTAGCCATTAATAATATAATATCTCAATAATATACTGAAAAAATAGACGCGTAATTTTTGTCTCTGAACCATGCCAGGAATGTCCTAACACCTATTTGTTTTTAAAATTATGTAGTGTGTGTCGGTAAATACTATTTTGGCGTAAAAATACCGTTTGAAAAGTTTTATACGGCCCTTTGGCTCTCTAATGATTGGTTATTGAACATAGAATGGTACCATGAAAAAACCATTTTACGAATTTTCTGGTATATGTCCAGAATATTGCAAAAAAATTTACTGATATTCCTTGAATAGTCACTCAAAAAAATGGAAATTTATAATCGAATTATATCGATGATGAACAAAAAATATATTATTTATAATCCATTGAAAATATTCAAATATGCATTTAATTTTGAAAAACTGGAAGTTTTAATCATTTTAATCACACGATTCTAAGGAGTATTTTTTTAAGGCAATTTCTAAGGTAATTTATTTATCTTTCTTTGTAAAAGTTTGTATTTGTGTGAGGTGTAGATGATCATTAGTATTAGTATCCCGTATCCAAAGTATACGGAGAGCCATTACACGTACCGGCGTACACATTAAGTCACATGTCAGCTATCTATTTTATAATCACGAACAAATTTATATTTTTCATAGGCGATTCTAATTCCACCAGAACTTTTTATTAGTAGGTACATCAATTTTAATTTTGAAAATTATTCGAATTTTCCTTAAAATTTATGATGGAATGATCGAAGCACTATTTTAAAACATTTTTATTCAATTATATATTCATGATCAAAATGCTGAAAATGTTGGAAACTTTAATTATATTATAAAATATGAAAATTAAAAATTTGGCTCATTTATTCCCACGAGTAAGTAATAAACAATCTATATACGTTTTCAAAATTGTGACGGATTGTTGGAATTAGAATAAATAATTTTTGACCGAGAAAATTGTGATATTTAGGCCCTTTAATGTTGTATATTTGAATATAAAATACTTTACAATTCATATTTATAAATTAATCGTGGATTTGAATTGAATACTTGATATGTTTGCATAACTCGATGAACCTATTCGAATGTTATTCAAGCCAGAATAATATTAAATTCTAATAATATGTCAGTACCGGATATTCATTTCAATTTAGAACCTATGGACTTTTAAGCAACCCATTCGATAATGATACTAATACATTAGTTTTTTTTTTAATTTCAAATTATAATTATAGAATTTTAATTTCGTTGGGAAAAAAACACTTTAGCAGAAATTTGCAATAATTAGCATAGACATATTATATATTATATGTATTGAGATTTTTCATCTTTTATCAGATAATATACGATAAGCAAATAAAAGTAATAAAAAAAAAAATGTTGTAATGATTATTATAGATATCGTGGAACAAACAAGGTTTTTTCATCCTTTATACCATTTTTCTTTGAGTATAATTGGATTTTGGCTAAAAAGTTTTGACCCGAAGTATAATCTATTAAGTTAATAAATCTAATGAGTAATATAAACTTTTGTGATATTTAGTCCTCGAAATGACAAATAATCATAACTCGTATAGTTAGATTTGTATGTACGATAGTATATTCAATTTGAAAACACTTAGTGAACCTGGGTTTACTTTCGCGTGGAATCATTTTTCGAACATGATAATTCATAATTTATATCAAATTGTAAATAATAAAACACAACACTTTCTATTGTATTTGCTGTAGTGATAAAAGTAAGATAATATATGGTACATGTATAATGTAGAACTTTTAACATAATATCATGTTTGCGCATACATATCATTTTTTTTTTTTTTTTATATTTTAAGTTCTATTTGATGTCATAAAATTATATTCGTCATATAAAAATCATTATGAGCCTGTAGGGATACAAAATATTATATGTTATATCGTCTTCCAAAACCAATATAAATCGGCAGAAAAATAATTAATATAAATATAACGAATGAAATATATCAAGGAAGAAGACATATTAAATTTTTAAGTTTAAATTCTGAATAATTTAAGTAATTTAAAATTCATATCTGTACAAACTGTGTAGCTTTATCCATAAATTCTATGGTAACTGCACACGTTTACAGTCATGAAACGGAAATCACTGATTTTCAAGAAAATTTCTACATCGATGTAATCAATATGTTATCAATATAATGTTTTAAAGTTGATGCGTTTGGTTTATTCGATGCAAGTAAACAATGTAAGAAATTATCAACACAATTTTGCTTGGATTCCTTTCAATAAACGTTGAATACAATGGTAATTATTTTTGAAATTTTACACAACGATAGATACAAAATACACATATCCAAGTATATAGTATATGAAACATCGTTCATACTCGAAGTTTCTTCGGCTTTTCCTTAATTAAAAACAATAAAACAACTGCGAGTTTAGTGTATAATTTAAACACCTAACGGAATAAATAAAATAGCTATATTTGTTCTCTACGCGATGAGGATAAAATATTATATTAAAATAGGAAACAAAATTCACACTAACAAGCAAGGATGGAGAAATTTCTAAAGTTATATAGATATATAATTTAAAAAACAATGATTATCGGTTAAATTTGAATTTAAAAACTGAAATTTGTATACATCACTATTTTGAAAATTTTGGCGTTTTGTATAAATTCATATTTTTATCGCATACACTAGAGAATTGTTTAAAATGGAGATATTTTTGTTCTCATACAAGTTTAATTGTCTAATAAAGTTCAAGTCATTTTTTTTTTTGTGGGGGGGGGGTACTTGAAACATTAGGAGATGTGAACCAATATTTGATGTACACTTTCATAATACAAAAAGTTGATTTTGTAAATCCCTCGAAGACTTATTATTATTAACTTAGATTTTTATTTAAACTTTAATCGAAACATATAAATCCTCAAGCATTATATTATTTTAGCCATTCACTTAGCTTCATAGAAAAATCCGGATGCTTATATTATAATTGTTTCTTCCTAATTTTCTCCAAGAAAAAGTAAAATAGATTTAATAATTCCTTATAATAATTTTTCTTGGTTGATAAATTGATAATTGATTTTGAAAAAAATAACTTTATCATGTATGTTTGATATTTTCTAAATCCAAAGAAATAAAGTCATCTGGCACAAGACTTTCATACTTTTTTTTTAATATTTTTCCAAAATAGTGAAAATCGTTAAAAAACTAAGCTAGATTAGGGTTAGATTATTTCAAAATTATGACATCTTCAAGCAAGACTTTGAAGATTCCTACCGGTTTCGCATTCAAAAATAGTACACGTTTTTTTTAGACTAGTAATACTAGTTGTAATATTAAAACATATAAACCTCAACTACAATTTTCCATTAATAAAATAAGTTAAATATAAATTTTTCTTGTGCTTCTCTTGTTCTACTGATTAATTTTGGAACTGCAAGTTGTTTCATTACTCTCTTTCCTGAGACTTAAATTGCTAAACTATCTACTGATTCTATAGACATAAATTCTGATAAAAATTTACCATCCCAATGAACTATAAAAAAAATATCAGGATGAAAATCTATTCTGATTTCTTTGGCTATATTTTCTGTATAAGTTCGTCTCATTCAGCGAATTAATTCTCTATTCAAGGCAATTTAGAAAGTATTTAAACCAATGATTTCAACTGTAATTACTGAAATATATGTGTCATTACAATAATTTAATTTTAATAATAACTAACGTCTATTTATCAAGTTCACCAATTGATCCTTGCTCTACATTTCTCTCTTTTTGTCTTTAAAAATTCTTTATCTTCTTGTCATTTGATTAAATTATATATCTTTGTCATATGAGTACTAATAGACTGATAGCAGAATTAACAATTTAGGTATCAGTATATTATTGTGTTAAATGCTTGGGAATATAATAAACACTATTAAAAATAAAAGTATAGGTAGGTAATTTATAGTGTATTTGGTATACAATTTTGATACGCTTGAGCGTTCTTGAAATATTTTATTATCTTAATGAAAATTTAACTAATATTTTTTGAGATAATATGAAACAATATTATGAAGTAAAACAATAGAAAAACAAAATATAATTTTAGTCTCCGTAGTTGACCTTTACCCTAATATATATATAACTTACTAAAAAGTTTTAAATTAATGGTATTTTTATAGAAACTATTTAATATACAATACATGTTATATATAATTAATTTATAATCATTATTTTTTATTTTTTACCTTTATACGCAAATTTGGTAAATTTTTATTTGAATAAAAACAAGAACAAAAAATAACTTGTTTCAAACAATATATTGAGAATATGCAATAGAGGATCTCGAACTTTTTTCAAATGATTTAAAAGAAAATATTCTACAATAGCATGCTTAGTGTTGTTTTTAGAGAATATTTAGGTTATAAATAAAATGATAGTCTTCCCACGACCGCATAAATAACAGATATATGCTTATTATTAATATCTGGTTTGAACAATATTTCTGATTTGAAATAATATGTTAATTGCTATAAATTAAATTATATAATATAATGGGTTCCATTATTTCAGAAAATCAATCCCTCGGGGTCTTATAATCGAAAACTTCAATTTTACACAATTAAAGGTGAATAACGATAATTAAAATGAATAATTTTCAAGTAAAATTGTATATGTGTATTTGAATAATAGAGAAACGGGTTTCTTAAACCAGCAAGGAGTGAAGACTGCATGAAAATAGCGTGATAAACACAACCGAATGATTTAGTAAAGTCAGTATAAAATTAATTCAACATTATATACGCGTAGACGTAAATAAATAGTTATTTTTTGGTAGTGACTCTTAAAAAAACTATGATAATTGATAAGATATAGCATCTACAATCCGAACTGGATATTTTTCACTCTTAGACCTAATATATCGGACTTCACAATTACAATTACTCTATAAATAGTATTATTTTTAATCGTGTTTTCTTCTTCAATGATCTAGATGTTTATCTTGCTCCTTCTTTAAACATTGACCATCATATTAATATTATCATCAGTAAAGTTTTCAAAGTTTTCAGTTTCATAAATCACAAGGCAAAAATATTTAATTCAATTAATTGTTTCCGTGTACTTTACTAGGCTTTGGTTCACACTATTTTAGAGTTTGGAGTGATTGCGTAGCACCCTTAATTATCTAAGGTTCAATTACGTATTGAGCACGTACAAAACAAATTCCTTGCCATGTGACCTATATCCTTAAAAATTATCATCCTAATCATGATTATTCCCTTTTACGCAGTTCTCTAAGTATTCCCTCTCTGTCTTCTCGACGTTCTGATGCTGATCATCAATGGCTCATTAGATACCCCAGATCTACTATCTTGCATTTATTTTTGTATACCAACTTACTTTTCGAGACACCATACTCTCTTTCATATCCCATTCCATTCCACCAATGACGGTCTTAATAATCTTTTACACAGGATTCTACGATACGCTAGTTGAACCAATATTAATCTTTGACAAGTGATTTTAGTTCTGTGGTTATACAAAATTAAATTAGTTAGTAAGTTTAACTTTAAAGTATTTGTAGGTTATATTCGCTATTACACCCATACGTACACAATGTATTTTCTTACTGTATTTTTGTATTTTATATTGTATATACTTTCTACTATGTATTTTACCAAAATTTCTTGTTTTAGTATAAATCAATAATAATGATAATGATAATATCCTATTTCTATATTAACGATAATATATTATGTGATATTTGCCATAGTAAACCAGTCCATCCTAATATAATAAACAAATACAAGTAGAAAACCCATGTAAAGAGATTAACCCTTATTTGAATGATCGAAAATTTCTCGCTTCATCAATGACTGAGGTAACCAGGAACCCATATTCGTTTTTGTACGTTCTTGCGTTAGGAAATTGTTTACAAACCAATTGACCACATCTATTGTTTGTTATTTATTCTATTTTTGTTCGTAGAAATCATATAATTGATAATGAGCTGAGGCTAAAATATTTTATAGTGAACATTTGATTTTACATTGTGAATTAAATTAAATTTTTATGAAGTAGACGCGAATTATCCTAAAAGAAACATGCCAGGTAATATTTTGCAAAAACAATATGTTTAAAAGTATTAGCCAAGTAGGTATTTAAACAACATGTGTACATTTTTAAAGATTGACTTCTAAAGAAAAAGATAAATATCTTCAACAATTTTTGTTAGAGATCGTGGCTTTGGATTCAGAGAAATTTTCTTCTAGCGATGATGGTAATTGTATACCTATATTGGAAAATAAAACTAATGTTCCATATGAAATTTCTGATAATACTCGATGTAGTATGTTTTATTTCAATAATTATTTAATATGTATATCAAAAAAATAAAGGAACTTATATTATTTTGATATATATGTATATACACATAAATAATATCTAAAGCATAAATACAATTAGACATAAATTATTTATCTTGTTTTCGTAATATATCACGTCAAACATTGACATAATTTTTTGAATTCTATAAAAATAACGATTTGCTCAAACGTTCCTAAGAAGAAAAAGACTGTCGTATTACTTTCTACTGTGTATCATGACAAAATGATAACTAGTTCAAAACAGAAATCTGAAATGATTGAGTTTTATAATAAAATAAAATCATAATATTATTATGGATAAGTTGATTTATGGTATACAATACATAGACGAACAAATAGATGGCCGTTTGCGTTTTTATAACAATTTGGGTATTGTAGCCCATGCTGATTACATTATATATACAGAAAATAATAATGGAAAAGGCCAAATAAATGATAATTTTTTGTTTATATGGCAATTGAGTGAATAATTGCGCTTTTCTTCTATTCAGGATTGGTTTTAATATATTCAAGCCATGGGACATATTTCCACCAGATCAGGCGTTGAATGTATATTGAAGAAATCCTTGAGAGAAATTGAAGAAGTTGGTTCAGCCTCCTATATACATAATCCTCCATGAAATGTTATAGGATAAAAAAAAAGTGTTCGGTGTATGCCAGATATGTTTAAAAACTATACAAGAGTAACGGTGGAAGATGAGAAATTCGTGTAACAGTTGTGAAAAACGAGTATGTGGTTTGTCATTGCATAAATGTTATAATTTGTAGTATATCCATTAATTCTATGTTTTTACTACAATATAATATTACTATAATAAATAACACGCATTTAAAAATTTTGTAAATATTTATTATATAATTATTTATCATTTAAATTTTTTTGTGTATTATAAGACGTAGGTATCCAGGTGAAGGCGTTTAAAAATGTTTAAATCATAAACAGTAGAAAAAAATTAATTAAAAATATTTTTAAAACTATACTACATGATAGATATTTGTGTAAATACTAGGGATTTGTAAAAATATCAATTTGTCTTCATAGAAACTGTAAAACTTTAAAAAACATTTTCAAAAAACGTACCTTAGTGGGTATCCAATCATTGACATAAGAGTTAAATATAAAATGACATATTAAACTGTGGTATGAGGCAAAACTAATTATAAAAAAAAGCACAAATGAATTTGATTATCATGAGATAAAAGTATTCTTTGATTTAACAATGCAACATAATGTCATGAAATGTTGATAACATAAGTGTTTCTACTTATTTTTTACTATTTTAACATTTCAATAGTTTAATCACATTAGATGATAGCACACATTTTACTTAAAGTTCAATATTTTTCTTAGTTCGACATTTTATCCCCAAGTAAGTATACTTTTTCTGGTTTTAGGGAAAATGTGAATTTTTGATATATAATTTCATCATAATATAATGTTTTTGTTTCATTAAGATATTCCACCAAATGATTAGATTATTTGATAATTTTAAGAAAAAACTAAAATTTAATGAACTGTGCATACAATGAACAAATTATCTCATTATTTTTTATTCCACTGAGATATTTTATTCATTTTTACACAATTTTTTCCAATTAATTTTTTTCGAAAAATATCAATATTTCTTAAGAATTAAACAAAATGTTTCAGCCTAATAAATAATACATGAATGTATGTATATATATGTATGCATGCATGTATGTATGTATGTATGTATGTATGTATGTATGTATGTATGTATGTATGTATGTATGTATGTATGTATGTATGTATGTATGTATGTATATACATTGTACTATGTACCACTAGATTCTGAGCGAGGAATG
>JAIPRL010007338.1:0-23897 GCA_025469235.1 Pemphigus obesinymphae
TCTGCTAACTCCCTACTCCTACCTGTCAATGTTCCTACATTCCACGTACCTACTCGCACTTTGAACCTATCCTGCGTACTCAAGTGCGAATCTAACCCAAAACACTTTGGTGCTTTCCCTACACCATTGACATCACGGCCGTTGGGTAGACCCGCACATATAACTGATGGAACGGCTACCGCAGCCGCTGTCAGGCGGGTACTGGTTACTTGGTCCCTTAGGCTATCTTCACACCCAAGTACGCAATTTTGTTTTCCCCGAGAACATCCGAGATGGGAAAACTCGCCTATATTCTTATTAAGACTTCACATACTTTTTGACAAGTTTTATGCCGGCTGTCGACCTGACGCAACCTCAATTAGTTGACTTCTACGACAGGCATGAGGAAACCGTAGAGGTATTCTTAACCCCCTCCACAGGGGCAAATTTAACAACTACATACGTTATCAAAATAAGATACCCAGCATTTCTCGAATTGGTATTTCAGTTGGAGAGTTTATGAATGACTTTATGCTGTTGGTGTCAAACCTATAGTTATATACAACAATTGCCATCCTTCATTTTCTATAGAAATATATTGGGATTCAAATATTTTATTTTATTTAATAAGTTTATTTGTCCTAAAATCAAAGTGAAAACAATTTAATTTTGAAAAGCCTTACAGTTTTCAGCTATCACTAGGTTCTTCCTTGTAATATTGTTCTAGATCCAATTCAAAACGATAAAATACTTGTCTAATTAATACGATAAAATATGTAATCCAAATATTCACAAATAGACGTTTAATATTCTCAAATGGGCCTAATCTTATACTGAAAAGACTATCATAATACCGGTTCATTCCCACTTTTTTGAATATTGACCTAATATTTCGAACCGTATTATTGATGGCATCATGAAATAATTAATCTAAATTCCACAGAGTTTGTTAATTATACACCATAGTTTATAAACAATAAATATAGAGAACCAACAATCAAAAACTTTTTAATATTTACAGTTACGCACGAGATAATTACTGTTTACCTTGTTTTTGTTTGCTTATTTCTTATAATTCGTTAAAAACAATCGAAACGATTTTTTTTACATAATATCTATTTATAATTCAAAACACCATTTGTATTTATTTATAATATATGCGTATATATATATATATATAAATATAATATTATAGGTGTGATTAGTTCGGTGACACACCTGTCCATATAATATTATCACTATTATTATCGTTATAATATTTATGAATAATATTATTTTTAATGTATAGAAAATCGCATCGTATTATATTTATTTATTTTTATGTTTTTAAATTAGGCATTAGCATATACACAGTTACATTTCGGGTGCAAAATCTCCGGCACTACTGTGCCACATGAGATTTACATGAAAAAGTCTAGCGCGTAATGTACAATCTTTGTACCTGTCACGAAAAATAAATTCACCCCACCTATCCGATAAAATTGTTACAATTCAACTTAAATGTATTCGTAAAAAAAAAAAAAATAAGTGTTAATAATTGATTTATACATTGAATTCTGTGTATACACAACAGACAATTATCTCTAAACATATATAAATATGGCCGTATCCATTTTCCTCCAAAAATCTGATACCATTTTCTTCCACTGTCCATTTTCTACCACTTCCATTTTACACACAAAAAAAAAAAAAGGTATATTCCATTCTCCCCCACTGATTATATACGCTTTTCGATTGTCCATTTTCCTCTAAATTTTTTGGAAACTCTGATATGTATTTATATTATATAATTATTATTAATTTAATAAAAAAGAAGAAGTAAGACAAAATAACTAATAAAAACACCAAATATAACTACCTAATACACTGAATCAAATATATCTGTGATTTCAATAAAAATATAGATTAATTTAATAATATAGTTGTTAATATACGTCCAATAAAATGTTTGTTGATTTAGAAATAAAATATTTGTTAATTTAACAGTAAAATAACAAAACATATTATATTGATTTAACAAAGTCTTTTATTAATATCTTGGGTAAAATTGTCTAATTGAATACAAATTTATTTGAATTAACAAATATTTTGTTTTATTATCTTTCTTCTTCGCAGAACAAACGCCCATTATTGTTAATAAAAATAGTCTATTTAAACAAAATATTTTTTACAATTTAATAACATATTTTTTATTAAATAATTTTTATTGTAAATTCATTTTTTATTAATTTAACAATAATATATACATTAAAATAATAAATATTTTATTATTACAACAAATATTCGTTTGTTTAAATTTGATTATTGCATATTGTTAATTCTACCAATGATATTATTGGTTCAGTGTATTTATTATTGTTATTTTTTTTTTTTTTTGATTTTCTCATATAATTCGTCATAAATCTATAATACACTATTGCTTAAAATTTAACATTGATAAATAATAAATACACTAAATTTCTAAAATGCCATAAGAATAAATTTTACTTGATCTTTTTTTTTAATTGTCCTTATATTCTATTTTGTTTTCGTAACGATTCGATGTAAAAAAAAAAAAAAAAAAACTAATGAGTACCTACTTATATAGTGCATTCTATTTTTATATGAAATAAGTAAATACATTTTTTGAAGGAAAATTATATTTTATTTGTGGAGAAAAAAAGGAATTTTTTATTATTTATTATTTTATTATTTTATTTTTTTTTTTTTTTAGGAAAATAGAATCTGATTTTTGGAAGAAAACGGTCCCCATATATACGAAGGCACACGATATGAATAGTTTTCTCCAATATATGTTATATTAATATATATATATATATATATATTATATCAATCATATGACACGATAATATACGTTTTCATTCGGACGATCGCTAATATATATAATAATATAATATGCATATAAAGTAATTCAATAATAATAAGTGAATAGAACACGTAGAATATTTGGTAGGTATAACGTTATAGACATTTGTGTTATTATTATTATTATTATTATTATTATTATTATTATTATTATTATTATTATGATTATTATTATTATTATTACGTTGGTGCACACACGTACCTGTACGAAACGTTAAATATGATCAAAATATATTTCGTTCAGTGCGTGTAATATACAAATTCGGCGGTGTTGTGCATTGGAAAACGGCAGAGCTATACCAAATAATACTAAATTATTTCTCGTAAAACGGCATTAAATGATCGATATTTTGTGTCCGGCATTATTTATCAGCCCGCGATAGTTCACGTTTATAATAATATATATAATATATCAGGTAAAGCGTACAGTGTATATATACACACACTATACACGCGTTTATGTATTATACGTACTGCGAAACAATGTTCGAAAATATAATATAATGTCGAAACGGATGCGCGAAAGGTTCGTCCGAAAACGTTAAATTTCCGTTTTTATATAATATTATTTTACAAGCTCTGCGACTCCGTGCCGCAGTGTTCGACAAAATAATAATTCGACCGAACCGTCGATATTCCATTGGCGATTATAATAATAATAATAATAATTATTATCATTATTATTATTATTATTATTATTATCATTATTATAAAATTTTAATATCTCGAATATGTATAGGTATTGCACGTGCGCGCGGTACGTCGAACGAGAGAATCTATAGTATCTTATAAAATTTCATTTTATGCCAATAACCCTTGTATTTGAGGCTCGATAGAAAGAAAAATACAAAAATATCGTTATTACGATAGTTTTTCGTATATTATTATTGTACGTGTTTTTTTTTTTTCTTCATTGTTATAAAACAGTTTTACACGAACTGGGACGTAAAAAATATATAATTTAAGTACAATTTAGGAAGTTCTAAAAATTATTATACAATTGACAAAATGTTCATGAATATATTGTACAATAGAGATAAACTAAAATATATTAGGTATACAATATTTAGGTATAATTTTAAGAATTTTAATGTATTTTAAATATTGTTTTTATTAGGTCCTTATTGTATTAATATATATGTAGTTATAAAATCACTATATATATTATATAAAATAAAAAATGAATCATGTTTTTAGTAACTAATAAATATACTTTCAAAGTATCGTTAGAATATATAGGTATCAAAGAATATTCAAAGGTGAAATATAGTTCCAAAATTTAATTTTTAATTATTCATCTCAACTATAAATATTAATTATTTTTACATTAACTATGTTATATATAGGTATCTAACTTATTTAACTAGTTTAAATTTTCATTGCATTAACTTGAAAATGTACAGTTAATATTCATAATCAACAAGTTAAATAGATGCCACTATGGACGCTAATTTAAGGGGGAAAAATCCGTTTAAGTGATCTCGGGCAGTTATTTTAATTATAGTTTTACACAGTATAGTTGATAATATGATTCTGTGTTCTACCATATTAAAAATGTAGTATTTTTTTTTTTTTTTTTTATGTTTTTTTACAACTTATCATAATATTATCAGTTCTATATTTGTTATTCAAAAATAAAAAAAATAAAAATGACTATAGAATAATAGAACACATATAATTTGTTCGTTTATATTGTGCAAAAATTTTGTTGCTCAACTGCGACTACGGCTTGAGAACACTAGTCATGTTTACTCTAAAACAGTTTAGTTAACAAATTAGCAATTTATTATATTATACGACAATAAAAAGTGGTACCTATTACTTAAAATGTAATGTGCTTGGGTATTTTTATTTTGTTAGATTCTAATTTTTCTCAAATTTTCTCTAAAATGTCCTATATGTGAATCCCTTAAGAATCGGGTGCGTGATGACGGCAGTTGTCGACTGAAATAAAAAGTAACTGTTTTTTTTTTCCATTTAATTTCGGTCAGTAGAGAACTGGAAGCTGCCACGGGCAGGTCTATTGTATGATCTTTGACCGTCTCGTCGGCCGCGTTCCAGGAGCCAAAGGGGCCCATTCCCATTTTAGTCCTATTGGACCCAAATCAGTTGGTTGAAAAAAAATCGACCCGTTTGGCACCTGACAGGCAACTTGACATTTCCGATCCTTTTTTATCCTTTTCGAAAGATGCTTTAACTTTTGTTGTAAATTTTACGACAAATCCATAATTCCGTCGACTGCAGGGTTACACTCCATTAGTCCAGTATATTATAATGTACTAAAATACACATTTGGTTAGTTCAAATCCGAATTTAGGACTGACCAAAATTCTAGACGAAACGGAATGGTTCATATGGTTTTGGCTATCCCTATTTTGCTTAAAGCTCCCAATCAGTGCGTTCACATTAGGGAGACGGGGAGAGGGATCTTTCCCCATATAGAATTGCTATACACTGGATTATTGCTGAAACTGGATAGTAAATATAAAAATATTATTATTCATTTATACTTGCCTCCCTTTTTAAAATTTACCGCTGCATCCGAAATTAAAATGTTTACACTAATATTGGGACCCGGTTTCTTTTCGTCAGTTATCAACACAATAGTGATTTTTTTTTTTTATATGATCGTATATATATATATATATATATAATATTATTTTTATTTGCATTATATTATGTCCTGTTTTGTCAAATTTCAATTTTTTTTTTTTTTTTTTTATTATCTTGAAAAAAAATATTTTCATCATATTTGAGGTCAATGGTAGGTCATGGACAGTCCTATATAAGTGGGAAGGAGTCGGCGTAGTGAAGTATGTGTACATGTAGTACTTACCGAAAAACATTCTGGACCCAACTATAGTGTAGTACCTGTAATTACCCCGTAGTGCCTGGGCCCCCACTCAAATGCTCCAAAATTTACACTATATTTAGATGAATAGCTATGTACATTGTACACTATATTATAAGATACCCTATACTCTTTCGTAATAAGTTACGTCCAAAATTTCGAATTAAATAAACCCATAATAAATGTGTTGTTTTTCAGTTCATAATAGATAGGTCCCGGAACGTGATCTATTATGAGCAGAATAATAAAAAATCTATTGAACTATCGTGTGATGCTCTCTCGTGAAAAGGTCTACATGGTTTCCGGCAGAAGCCATTTACATTTTCCAAAACTGAAATGAGTACTTTTTTAACGGGCTGCGCACGGATTGATTTATATCCTAAGAATTTTCTCGATTTCATTATACATATACCAATTATTTTTAATCCAAATTCAAATATAACAATAAATCGTTAGTAAATGGTTACCTGTACTTAACATTTCAAATAGTAAAATTAAATAAAAATTTATTGCACTTTGGTCTATGTTGAAAACTCTAATTATAAACATTTCTTTGATGAATACAAAAATGATTAATGTTATGATAAACTTAGTTGAACAGATATTTAATTCCATTTTAACTTTCAACATAACGAGTTGTAATTATATTTTGTAATATGATTTTCTCATGAATTTATACATTTCATTTTTATTTACTTTTATGCTATTTTTTTTATTATTTATTTTTATTTAATTTAACATAATTGATTTGAGTTAATTTTTTTATTAATTGACCTGACAATAACTCATTTTTAACTTTGGTACAAATAAATGTACAATATGCATATACAGTGAATTCCGCAATGGTCTATATACAGGTATAACTACAAAATATGTAATGTATTTTTTTTTTTTTGGAATTCGATTTATTTTCTCAATAAACTTTCATATTTATGACTATTCATTTTTAATTTCATTTGATTTGCGTAATAATTATATTATTACGAATAAATATAGTTCTACTATTTTTTATCTTGTAGATTTAAATTTTTTTTTTTTGAGTATAGGAATCTGTATTCATAACCTTATATTCTGACGTAGACTATTATTTCCTGAAAATTGTGATGTATAAAAATCAAATATTGAACTAATAGTGTATCATTTATTATAAAACATATTTAAAGTTCAAAAGAGTACGAAGTATGGCGCGGTAGCGGTGACTAAATTATTATTCCTCGTTTCTCCACCATACACGGCTCTTATACCTAAACTTGAAATATTAATAAATGAAAAGTTATTGGTTTAATTTTCATTACTTATATAGTATCAAAAATCAATTTTTCGCCGTATTATGAAGTTAAAAATTGTACAAGTTGCTATTAAAAAAAATTTATATATAGGTACTTATATAACTAAAAAATATACTGGATAAAAAATCATGAAAAATAATGATATAATATAAATAATAATCATAAACGAAAAAAAAATTGAATGTGTGAAAGCACAGTAAAAGAATTATTCTTTAGAATAGAGTGACATAAAATATACATTTGTCAATATTTACTATTATTATTTTTTTCGTACATTAATTATATACATGTGGCTCAGTGATGTGAATTTGGTTTTATTATATTACCGCTTAAATCAGCACTATAAATCTCGTAGGTATTATATTAGTGTTATTAGCGACACATAATAGCTGTGTTATAAGCTGTTTCTGTATATTTTTCTAGCAGTTTTTTTTTTTTTAATAGCCACTATCAAATATTATATTGATTATAATATTATGTATCATATATGTAATGGTATTAATAGCCTTTGGTGTTATTAAATATTACCGGGTATACTGATAATAACACAGTAGTGGATGACGCTGTTATTAAAAACTTGTGTAAATAACATATTTTATAATATTAGATATTAGTCTTAAAACGTGTATACTACCTATATAATATAATATCATATTGTAATAAAAACCACAGTTCATAATGTGATTTGGGCGGTATAGTTTTTAATCGATATAATATACACATAGCCATATTTAGCTTATAATTATTGAAAACCAACATAATATGATAATATTTATACACCCGATATTGCTGGTTGTATAATATCAATTATTATTATTGTAATATTAGACTTTTACGTTTCGAATAAGACTACGTATTCTTCTGCACGGCGAACACATGCTAATTTATACCGTGGGCAGTTTATTGCTGTCGTACAGTACTTAATAGGTAGGTAATGAATTATTATGAAAACCAACATCTATATACTCCACGAAATAAAACTATAAAAAAAAAAAAAAAAAAACAAAAAATAAAAATAAAAAACAAATGTGCGTTATTATACTGTATGAAATTGAGCGATCATATTACGACGTCCGTGATAAAATAAAATATTTTTTATTATAACGCGTTCGGATAGTAGGAAATCACAGTAGGTATTGAAAATAATTATTATCTAGTTAGCGCCGAAGATGCACACGCTATGATAAGAAATATTATACGATATGAAAAAAAAATAAAATAAAAAAAAAACAACCACTACGTATAATAATCATTATACTAAATATTTAAGTAGGTATTCGACCTGCATGGAATACAAAATAAAATACATTATTCAAATAAAATCGTTTATAAACAACCGGTATGTTTATTATACTGCACTATAATCAAGTAATAATATATAGGTAATCTTTAAAACGAATTGTCGAATATCGGCTACGTAATAATACATATACAGACGTTATACGCGGGGTGAACACGTATATTCGATCGATTTGTATATTCTCATTAAAATTATATGATTTGGTAGTAATATTATGTAATATATATATATATATATAGTTAAGATGCGTCATTAATTAAATTTAAATATATATATATATATAATATTCAATTATTTCCGAAACAATTAATAATAAAAACAAGAGGATAGCCAGTGCCCTCTCCTCATTTTATATTTATATTAAATACTGAGCGATCCCGATTAAATTGTGTAGTATAACATAAAAATTAAAAAGAAAAACTATACAAATAATCGAGAATAAAGTATAATATAAAAAGAAAAAAGAAAAATTACTAATAATTCAGAATAAACAGACAAAAATTAACGCTTAAGAACTAAGGAACCAAGTGAGTCCTCATTTAGGCCAGTTTCATCATACGGACAGTAGGGCAATTAGTTAAATAATTACGGTGGCAAAAAGGAATACGGAATGGGAAGGAGTGTATCTGGAACAGAAAGTTGGAACTCTGAAATTAACTTTAGACGGGAGGGCAGGGGCTTCACGACTTGACCATTTTAGAACCATGTTTAGAAAGAAACGTTAGATTACCCTGTTTCCTCCTATCACACAGCGTAGACAAACAAATTTTAGAATGATAATTTGAACAATTTTTACTAAAGACTTTTTTTTTTCTGTTTGAAACGCTTTTAGTTTTTTTGAGACTGCCACCGAACTCTGGCCACAGCGCCCCCAAACTATAAATCGGTCACGAATTATATAATATGACGTAGGTACATACACTCACAAGTAGAACTATACGATTCCATTACGGGCACCATGGGATTATAAATAAAAACTATTAAATTATTAATTGTTTAAAGGAAGAAAAGTATAAACTAATGAAAACTTATCAATTGGGTAATAATTGGTTAAGTTAATTTATCACGATTAAAAATAGGTATAAGATAGTCAAGTTCGGAAAGCCCACTCTTCGAAAGTGCTAAATTTACTGCTTTCTATCTTATTAGTAACTATAAACCATGAATAACATAGTGTATTGACAATCGATTGTCGAATCAACAATATGCCTCGTAACTAGAAAACGTATCAATAGGACACGACAGTGATATAAAATGGTTCAATAGGTTAACAAAAAATTTAAAATTTAGAACATGCGAATTATTTATTTATGAATGATAAGTTACTAATGAAAATGGGGAATCGTTAATTTACGTTAAAACATTGAGGTAGATATTATGATTATTTAATATTTTATTTTTCTATAAACGAATAAGAAAGGGCCAAATAAGAAAAACTCTTAGCACGTTAAGTTAACACGGTCTAAACTTACCAAAATAATATGAATAACATGAAAATTTGATGTGTGAAAGCCAAAAAAACGTAAATGTAGTGGTTGTTCACTGGTTGAATGTAGAAAAGCCATCAAAGATATCCAGTCATTGTTGTCACGGTTGTAGATAGAATGGTTGCGTGACGGCCAGGCCTATATGATGGGCTGTAGTATAAAAAACGGCCAGGAAAGTTCTTATCAAATTAGGCAAAAACAGAGTCAAAACCTAATTACTACTAGCGTTCTAGTAAATAGTGATAAATATTTTGAATACCAGGACGGTATTATAGACACTAGTTTTCTGCCGCAAAAGCGTTAGTGTTCATTAGGTTTTCTATGTATTTGATAAAAACATATTTTGTAGAATACATATAGACGTTACTGCGTGTTGTTTGGTATCGATTCTTTCTCGATGCATATCGTTGGAAAAAAAGACGGGAGGAAATAGATTATATATTTGAAAATTAAGAGAAAATTAATACGTTCAATTCAATGACGTTACAAAAGCATTGGCTTCAATAACTGTCAACTGTGAACCAATGTCAAAATGAGGATGGCAAAGATAAACGTGCATTTTTTTTTTTGGGGACGTTCAAAATTTAATAAAAAACAAATCCTTATAATTTCTTGAACGTATAAAAAAATATTAAAACAACAAAAAAAAATTTGTATAAACAAATTTTAATCGAAAAAGATTTAAATATATGTTTAGGTAGGTACCTATATTATATACGTCGAGGTTAGAAGAAAGTATATAGCCTTCAACGTGGACTATATAGGCATTTGTATTATATTTTTTTTATGTATAGAAATGGTTTCTTTGGCCACTGCACAAAGGGAAGACTTTTAATCTATCTAGCAATGAAAAATAATGAGGAAATATTCGTTTCAGTCTTTAGCTTATATATATATAAACGATATAACTGTTCGGAATATACAATGGGGTTGTCGTGATGGTTTTTTTCATTATTTATGCTACTTTTATGTGTGCAACTTTGGCTTGCTTCCTTTCATCGCTCCTATATAGGTTTTGTAAAAAAAAAAAAAAGTTTTATTTGAAACGTATATATAAAAAGAAACCTTTTTTACTGTCCGAAATACGTTGACTGTATTTTGTTTGTGTTCATTTCGTATTCTCCCTGTGAAAGTACCCTTACATAATTTTTAAAACTAAACTGGTTATATCTCAAAGAAATATCTATATTTAAACGTTTAATTTATTTCAGATATAACATTTCCGACTGAATTACAATATTTGTTACGTAATTCACTTTAAAATCAAATTGGTCGTATAATTTTGCACATAACAATAATGTTCTATTTATCAAGCTCGAAAAACGGGTATTAAATTGAGAATAAATATCATGAACGAATGTACGAAAAAATAAGAAATATATGACATGGTAATCAAGACGTGTAAAGTAAATTTGAAGTATATTTTATGTTAATGATTAACTAGTTAAAAGTCAAAAGTAAAAGCCTAATTTAAAATAATTTAACTCAGTTAATTAAAGTTAAAATTTGTTTATTTATGTTATGTATTTTATACATTAAAGTGTAAACAACTAATTTTGTAATTTACATTAAAAAAATAAAAGTAATTTTTAACAAAAACAAAATAGTTAAATATAGGTACTTGATAATATTATTAATTTAGTAGGTATTTTAGTATTTTTTTTTTAAGTGTACTTTTTATAATTTAAGTGAAAAAAATTTCTTGTTGTCTAATAAAATTTTGACTCTAATATGTTAAATATTTTTTAAAAACTCAACTTTAACAAAATTTCATACCCAGCTATTATGTTATTAGCAGATTTCTTAACTAGATAATTTGATAAATTTACATTATACCAAATTATCATTGGCGGAAATAATGGTGGGGGAATTTAGGGCAGGGCATAAAAAGTAAATATATTCCAGAAGGAACTAATATCTCCATATAGTTTTAAGCGTTCCATATATAATATATATTATGTATAATATACGAGTATATGTATATAAAGAGCGATTTTTTAAGCATGCTTACTTACTTATAACCCTAAAAAATAAACAAATTTGAAATAAATTTCTTGTACAACTTAAAGCATTAATAATATAAATTTTTTACGAAATAAATTATTGTTTATAAAAATTTAATAATTTATAAGAAAATGTTCTTTTTTTCACAATATAAAGTTATTAGTGCTTTAAATTGTACCTACTAATAAATTTAATTTATAAATATCTAACAAAAAAGCACCGGGTTATTTTACTTTTAAGATTTTGATAAGTTTTATATAGTAAACGGTTTTTATCTAATTTTTAATCTAAAATGTATTTATTTTTCATGTTAATAAGTTAAAATTTAATCATAAGTTATTGATTCGATTTATTAGCTATTTTCATTATAAGTCTGTCGTCAATGGTGATGTAATGTTAAATTATATACTATACATCTATATTGAATTTGAGAAACGTTAACATCGAGCGCAGCGAAAACAATTTTTTTAGTTGGTAATTATGTACCTATATGTATAGTCATAGCCCCCCCCCCCCAACAATTCCACCAGATTTCCAACATTACAAACTATATATCAATTTATTTTAAAAACTAATTAAAAAATTATTAATTATTTGATGCACACCCCTGATTTTAATATCTATAGTACAATTAATGAAAAAGTCGTATATCCAAAATCTACAGTTACTCTACAGTATATTATATATTCATATAGGTCTAAGCACGTCGGTACACGTGTTCGATACTATACATATAGCTGTATACTATGCACGACAGTTTAAAAATTTAAAAAAAAATTAATAATTTAGTTTCGACATTCAATTGCACAATATAATATATAATATAAAAGGGTCGGTCGCCGAATACAACTCGAACTGCGACAACTAATTCTAAAATCTCGAACTACTTCCCCGAAAAATTGTTAAACTCATTAATTTTAATATCAATTACAAGGAGACGATTTTATTTATTTATTTTTTTTTGGGGGGGAGGGACGCCAAAGACTCTTTAGTTGTGCTTATGACTCGAAGTGTGCGAGTATACGTCGCAAAATATATAGTCCACTGCCCTCGTTAAACGCTTTCGCTTATTGGGGGCTCTCGTTAATGTAAATGACAAAAATAAACTTTTATCTCGTTCGGAAATGTGAGGTGCTTGGACATCTTCGCAATCCTACGACACGATTTAAACGAGATTTTAATAATTCAAGAAAAATGATGCATGCAGAGTTATGCGTTCCGTCGGTAGTAGAATGCAGTAAAAAAAAAAAAAAAAAACCAAAAAAAAAAATCGCACAATACGTAATCCATTGGACTGGCAATATAAGCTCCGGTTCTGTCGTAGGTACCTCCTATATACACGTGTGTATTATATACTTGTATATGTATACGCACCTTTACGGCATGTAAAGAGTAAATACACACCATCGTATACAAATTCTACGACAAACAAAATGAGTAACGTACTAACGTTTGTTCAAAACATTTTTCCAAAACTAATATTTATAGACCGTTCATCGATAACTAAATAAATACCAATACCCACACACACACACACACACACACACACATATATATATATATATACATAAACATATATAGAGATATATTTACGTATATGGTATACGCACGTTTAACACGTGTTATTGGTAAACAAAGGTCAATTTATATATTCTATATATAGCCATAGTGTTATAAAAAAATATAAAATTTTCAAAATGCAAAAAAAAAAATATTTTGTATTCTTATTTTACTACCGGTCGGTTTTCGTTGGACAATCCGGACATTTCGGTCTTGTGTCGTATAGTGAATATTTTGCGGTAAAAACGAACAGATAGTGCCATATCGACTATCTATATATAGTAATATTATATACCTATATTGCATAAAATCATATACCTACGCACACATCCCAGGAGATCGATATAAAATTATTGTTCGCTAAATATATAATATCGTCTACCATATCGTGTAAATATTGTGTGAAATTTTTATGCGTTTACACTTTATGATGGTCAATATAATAATACTATAACATTGTAATCGTATGATAAATTGCACTTGAATTGAAACACTCAATAATTATTGTCGATTATTAATAATAATTAATAATTAACAATTGTTGTTTAGTAAAAATTATCATAAAAATTGTTTTTGATTTTTTCCAAAAAGAACTTTTCTGAAAAATTTTATCGAACATTTAATTTACATTTTTTTTTTTTAGTTATCAATTTCATATGGTTAAGTAGTACGAAATAGAGGTATTTTTTTAAAAGTGCGATGGTTTAATTATATAGGGGTGTGCTCGGTGTGGAACGGGTGTGCTAAATTTTTAAAATGTTATAATATTATACGTATATGTCTATTTTTTTTTTCACTTATTACCTTTCGCCAAATGTCTCCATTTCTTCCTGTCTATGGCATCCTCCATTTTTGCTTTAACATTTGGTTTATTGCATAACCTGCAGTTTCAGATCCATAATTAATTTTAATATAAACATGTCCTCAAATCATTCTTTCGCAAAATATGAATTAGAAAATATTTACAGTAATTTAAAAAAGTACAAGAAAAGAATATTTATATACACTCGATATTGTGCTGTGTAATAAGAGAAGTGTAAAAAAATAACAATCCTTCAAGATCGTATACGATATGTTGGCCTTTAAATATTTTAAATTTCGCGATTACACAACAATAAAAACGGCTATAAATACAGGAATACTTGTATAATGTATTTAAACATTTTTTAATTGTTAAATTTGCATTTTATTTTAATTTCTTAAAATTGCCTATACAGAACCCCTTAAAATTGGAGAGTGTGGCATACTATAAATATCCTCTTGTAATTGCGTTCCTTACTGGTTCATACATTTTTTGCACCACTTTCCTTTCAATACCTAACTAATATTTTCATTTCGTCGCCCATTATGGTTGACCATATTTCACTGACAGTACATGACAAATTTTTGAAGTAACATGTATACAATTTTTACTTATTTTTCCACATTGTTTAACTATGCATTCTATTCATGCCAAAGCACTATCTCTAATGGTCACATCTATTCTCTATTTTATTTTAATGTGCACGTTATTACTATGATTAATATTCGAAATTGTTCATATCAACTGGACATCGGGATGTATAAACAATATGTATGTACTTATTTTTTACTATCATTAACTATGAGACCGATTTCTTGGTTAGACTTATTAGTTTGTCCATGGTTTCTTTCATTACTTTGACTATCTCCATCTGAATGTTACATAGTATACGGATGGATACAGATTTCTCGAATAGAGGGAAGGCAATTTATTTTGTAATGAGAAAAAATACCATGTACTTAACTTTTTTTTTTAACGATGATTTACACTATTTCATCAACTCTGCTCGCATATAGCCATTAAGTTCTATGCGGGGTTTTATGCGTGTATTTTTCATGCTTATTCATAATTTCAATTTTAAATGGGCACATTTGCTGTAAAGCCTTCAAAACATTAGGCTTCATTAAACACATCTCATCTGATTTTAAGTTTTCGTGTTCTTTAAAGTCTCTTTATTGTTCACTTGTTGGATCCATTGTTCCGAATTCGGCTCAGTCTTATGGGATCCCTACACAGCGACTAGCTCAACTCAACTTAAAAGAGTTCAGCGCAAGTTTTTGAATTATGTCTCTTACTCCCTTAAGATTGACCACCTACCTCACGATTATCTTCCTGTTTTAAACTATTTAAAACTTAATAGTCTAGCCGACCGCAGAGTAAATGCCAACTTAAGTTTTCTCTACAAACTATTAAATAACTCTATAGATGCACCTGATTTATTATCCGAAGTTAATTTTAGGGTTCCTAACTTACATTCTCGCTCATCGGCTCCTTTCTACGTCCCCTTCCATCACACCAATTACGGACGTAACCAACCCATTCATCGGATGATGCGCTTAGCGAATGCCTTTCTAACGTAATCATTAATTCTGTCACATCTATTTTTATCTTTGTAAATAAATATATTATGTAATGTTATTTTAATATTATCTGTACCTTGGGCTTTGCCTGTAACAAATGTAAAATAAAATAAAAATAAAATAAAATACTGTTCTTAAAATCTGTAAATGTTTACTTTATGCAGATGATGTAAACTATTCTCTGTAGTGCATTCCTTAGATGATTGCCGTATCTCTCAGAATGAACTAATTGCTTTAGTATGTTGGGGTTTTATTTAAATGTAGAAAAATGTGAGTTTATGTCGTTCTCCTGAAATCACAACCCTCTCTGTTTTACCTATATGATTAATGGTATGTCAATCAGATACATTAACTCTAAAAAGACCTGGGTATCATTTACACTGTGAATGTGTACTTCCATAATATATAGAAAATATCTTATGTAGGGCACTTAATGTACTTGGATTTATCAAGAGAATGGCTCTTGAATATAACCTCTCAAAATCCCTTAAAACCTTATATTATTTGTCGGTCCGATCCATATTGGAATATGACTCAGTTGTATATGACTCTTATACGGCTTTTGATTCAGCGCAGCTAGAACGGGTCCAATGGATTTTTTTAGCATTTGCGGCCTATATATTCAAAATAAATCATCCTCCACATGACTACTCCCAGATTCTTAGCTACTTAGGTCTATGTACACTAGCTGACCGACGCTTAGAAGCAAACCTATCCTTCTCCTCAAAATTACTTCATGATGCAGTAGACAGCCCGACCTTATTAGCTGACATAAATTTTTGTGTTCCTATGCGTTCCTCCCGCTTCTGGATTCTTTTCCATACCCCATTGCATCACACTAATTACGGTAATAACCACCCCTTACATAGGATGTCTCGCTCAGCCAACACTATTGTAAAATTTCATTACCTAGACTATCCACTATAATTTTTGCATTTAAATATGTTACTATTATAATTTGTTGATTTCTGTACACTTTAATATGTATATTATATTTAGTACTATATATGCTGTATTTGGGTCAGCGCCTGTTTTGTAATTAAAAATGTCAATTATTAAGTTATATACGATTCCTTGAAAACAATGCGGCTATTGAATCATTTTTATCTTGTACTGAATTATTAACAACGTCAACCGGATAAGATATATTTAATTGTGTTAGTGATACTCTTGAAAAAAATAAACTGTTATGAACAAATTGTATTTCCGTATGAATAGATGGAGCTCCTGCAATGACTGGCAAATTTAAAGGCTTTGTTTCAAGATTAAAACAAGATTTCTCAAATATTGTTTCAACCCATTGTTTTATAAATCGTGAAGCTTTGACGATAAAAACAATTCCAGATGAGCTTAAAAGTGTTATTGATTTGGTGATTAAAATGGTAAATTATATTAAATCAAGAGCTCTTAAAACAAGAATTCTCAAAAAAATATGTGAAGAAGTAGATTCTTATTATGAAATTTTAGTTTTACACACGAAAATTCGATGGTTATCGAAAGGTCAGGTTTAAACAAATGTTATGAAATGAAAAATTAATTGTTGCAATTGTTCAATAATGAAGACTCAAATTGTGATTTATTAACTCAATTAAATAATCCAATATGGTCTGTAAAACTTATCTATATAGCTGATATTTTAAACCATTTAAATAACCTTAATTCAAGTATGCTAGGTAAAGATGAAAACATATTAACATCACCTGATAAATTAAATGGGTTTTTACGAAATATTAATCTTTGGATATCACACGTAAAAAAAAAACAACTACAAATGTTTCTGTTAACAGCAGATGTTGATCCAGATGGAGAAGTAACATCTGATTTGATAATTAATCATCTTATAATTTTAAAAGAAAAATGAAAAATATTACCCATCTTTGCCTATTAACAAATATGATTGGGTGGTGCAATATCTCATCTAGGTTGAACAAGAGCAACTTTTAGAACTTCAATCTGATCAGTAATATCGATCAGTGTCAGGGAGACTTTGGTGAGGGTTTAAGTGGGAAATTCAATAAGTGACCGGATATCGGGACTAAGACAAGGCGATTCACTATCGCCGATATTTTTCAACATGGTCTTGGAGAATTGGTGATTAAAGAGATGGTAATTGGACCCTACGAAGGTATTAGACTACAAGACACGGCTGTAAGTTTACTATCATATGCGGACGATATAGTGTTGATGGAAGAATCTCATGATAGGTTAAAAATTTTATTCAACAGACTATATACTGCAGCACCAAAAGTAAGACTACATGTAAGCGAAGAAAAACCAGAGTATATGATTTTGAGTAGACTCCCTTTATTATAGTCCATAAGAATAAATCACTATGAATTTAAAAGGGCAGAACATTTTAAGTACCTTGGTACTATTTTTACAGAAAAAAATAATATAGCAAACGGAGTAGCAGCAAGAATTCAAACTGCGAATAAATATTATTATGGACTTACGGAACAGCTAAATTCAAGAGCATTGTCACGAAGAATGAAAGAACAAATATCTACGTCCCTGATATCGCCAGTTATATTGTATGGATCTGAAACTTGGATACTCAGAAAAATGGACGAAAATAAATTTTGTCTGTTTGAAAGAAAAGTTATGCGGACAATTTACGGCCCAACAAAGAATGATATAACAGGGGATGGGAGACAAAGAAAGAATAAAGAGCTGGTAGCTTTATACAGTGGTTCGGACATATTGAAGGTTATTTGAAGAGGAAGACTACGATGGATTGGCCATGTATGGAGAAACCAAAATTCGCTATTACGTTCAGTGATAGAAGAGAATCATAAAAATCATAATAATCAAAAGAATTATGTACGGAAAAGATCATTGGGAAGACCAAGAAAACGGTGTGAAGATGTCATAAAAAAGGATATGGAAAAGATGGGAAGAGATTCGGAGAGGAGAACCCTAGTCCAGTACAAAGAAGAATGGAAGCTTGGGTGTGAGACGGGATGATCTTAAAGGCCCAATAAATCCAAAAAGAAGAAGAAGATGAAGATGTTATTTTTATATACTAGCATACAATTTTACAATTTTTGGTAGATTCGATATACATATTTATCGAATTTGTTTCATGACTTCGCACGTTTAAAAAATAAAATACGCCGTTTTTTATATAGGAATTTTAAAGCATATAATTTTTTGCTCTATCTTAAAGTCCGTCTTATTCATAAACAGTTGAATCTAGCATTTTATTGAAAAAATTCTAGATTTAAATCATAGATTTTGTAACGCTATGGTTACTGGTGCCACTGGTATAGCTGGTTCACCAACTTATGACCCGTAGAACTCCATATTGGTGAAGGAGGTCATAGGATTTTTAAAGTATATCGTTTAATATAAACAAAAAAAAAAAAATAAATGCTTTTCAAATATATTATACTCTTTTATTTATTTATTTATTTGTTTTAATCAAATTAATTTATTTGTCGATGAGGCATAAAACTCAGACAAAAAAATATATATATAACATTAAAGACATGATACCGGCCAAGGTATATAATATATAATATAAAAACAAATATTACCCGATGTGCAGGCTGTGGCATGCATCATATCTTGAGTCCGGTGAAGGTCAGCGCGGGAGGGACTTCTAGGCCACTACTCCATCTTCATGGTATACATATCACAGAAAACAAAATGGAATAGATAAATTGGACTCTGGCCATCGATCGGAGATGTTCACTCGAGCCGGTGGTTAGAAAGAAGAAGAGAAACGAAATCGGAGGCGCGCGATCCCATAATCGCGGGAAGCCGTAAAAATGTTGCTTTTAGAAAGGAAAGACTTGGCTAGCATTTACAAAAATAAATATATATATATATACAATAGTTTACAATTAAATATTGTCGCCGAGTTCACATGGTTCAGGGTGGTGGATATGCGTATTAAACACCGTACCGAGCCGGTCGACGACAACGATGGTGTGGGGTGCCGGTACATATATATATAGACGTACGACATTTCCGACGAGGCCTAAACGCGTTACGTTACAGAAACCCCTCCAATAGACTAAACACAAATATTATATATTTGTTTGAAGTCTATTTCAGAAACAAATAACTGATTAGAGCGAACACGACAAAATTCTCTGAAGTTGGAGATATGGTCTCAACATATTTACATTAAAAGATCCCCGCATTTGGTTTTTAAGTGGATCTGAGACAACGTATGCATTTGTATATTTGACATCGCTTACAACAAATGGATCTTCATAAAGCATGAAAAATTTATGTATGCATTTGTCAACCGATGAGCTTAATTGATGAGTCCGAACTAACAGAAGATCACCAACATTATAATACACAGGTTTTACTTTTTCATCATGACGACGTTGTCGTCTCTCGGCTTTAGACTGTTGTATCTCCCGGGCCATTATCAATTGTCGTTCTGGATTAAACGTAACTCCAGTGGGAAAATCGACAAGGGTTGAAAGTAAATTATCATGAGGTTGTTGTAGGAATATTTTAGGTAGAATGAATCCTGTAGCCTCGTGTACCGTATGATTTAGAACCCATTCGATGTATGGCATATAAGTAGGCCAATCAGAATGGTTCTCAGAACAATATGCCCTAAAAAGTCTCCCAAGCTCCCGCATAACACGTTCCGCTATGTTTGACTGAGGATAATACACCGAAGTAAATGTAAAGGGAACACCTAAACTGGACAGACGATTTTGCTAAACTTTGCTATTAAATTGAACCCCATGATTGGAAACAATTATTTAGGATTCCCAATAGTAGCAATATAAGAATCTACCATACGATTAGTCGTAGATACAGCTGTTGCTCGTTTCATTGGGTATAATTTGACAAACCTAGAGAAATTATTCAAAACTACAAAAATATATGATACTCCATTCCAACCGGATGGAAGAGGACCATAAAATATATCAACAAATATTTTATCGAGCAGATTTGAAGATAGAGCACTTTGCATCAACCCTTCAGTTCGAACAGTACGACATTTAGAGTGTTGGCATACATCACAACGAGATATTATAATGAAACGAATACGGCTACGTAAATTTGGAAAATGGTACACTCCTTTCAACGCAGCAGCACATTTTCTAGTACCAACATGTCCATACAGTTCGTGCACTGAAACGATTGAAGCAAATTCATGAACAGAAGGAGTACAAATAAGCCATTGTTCACTCGTAGCAAAACACCGGAAAAATAATACACCGTTATGAATCTTATAATATGTATGAAGCGTACTTATTGGTGGTGAATCATGATCCATAAATTATAGTAGCTAAACGTGGGTCGGTAAATTGATCTATCCGTAGTGTCTTGAAACTTTTAATTAATTCTGTTGGAAATTTAGGTGGAACTTCAAGTTTCAAGTGAAGGATAGAAGGAATAATATCTGGTGGAACTTAATTTTGGCCCACTGGGTTTCTTGATTAGGCATCAAAATGGCTGAGTAAAATTTGGATGGACAAGTATATGATTTCTAAACGTTGCTTTAATTTTATCAAATTGGTTCCTATTTTCCTCATTAAGCGACCATGATTTATTTTTAACAGTTCGATAAGGGGAGACATATGTGAAGTATGATGATCTGAAAACTTGTGTTAGAAATTGCAGAACCCGATAAATGATTGTAATTGTTTCTTATTCCGAGGGTAAGGGAAAGCTGAGACAGCCTCTAATTTAGAAGAATCCATACAAATATGAGACGGAATGACGATATGGCCCAGAAATTTGATTTTAGGACAAATAAATTCACATTTTGAAGCGTCATACTAGAATGACGAATTTTTTCAAAAAGATCTTTTAATTGTAATAGATGGGATTTATATGTAGTATTAGAAACCAACATATCATCGACGTAGATGTGAACATTTTCCTCCTGATGATAGTTTGATGCTGATAATAACTTCAACGCAGCTTCAAACCCTTGTTCGAAAGCCGTGTTTAAAATGTTCAAACCAAATGGTAATCGAGTAAATGAATACGTCCGATCGTTATATATAAATGATACATATTTACGGACCGATGGATGTAGCGATATTTGCCAATAACCTGATGAAAAATCAAGACTAGAAAAATAACACTTGTCGTGGAAACGAGAAAGTAGTTCGTCCAGTGGCGGAAACTCATCACGAGTTGGCGCAATAATTTTATTGATCCTATGGGCATCCAAACAAAGTCGAACGGAACCATCAGGTTTTTTAACACAAATTATGGGGCTAGCATATGATGATGAACTACGTTCGATAACCCCCCATTCTAGCATACGGTTAAGTTCCGTTTTAACTGCTGGTCGTTGTGTAAACGGAACTGAATACGGTCGAAGCTTGAATGGTTCATCCCGAACAACATTGAAACGACAGGTATATAGCTTATTACATCCTGGACGGTTACTAAATATACAATGATATTCAGATAGTAAATTAAGTAGTTGAGACCTATCTGTGGGGGACAATGATGTAATTCCCTGTACATATTGTTGGATGTTCTCAAATGGCTCGAAATGATTAGGCGATATAGACATTACATTGATGCTAGACGAGTTAGGAGTATCAATATGATTATAACCGACTGTGTGGAGAACACTTGTTGATCAATATTCGAACGATATACAGGTTCGTATAATTCACGCATATACAGAGAGAACAACGCAACTGCATTATTAGAATCTATAGGAGCCGGAAACGGACAATTGAGGTCCCAACATTATACATAAATAGTCAATCATCACCTAGAATAAATGGTGTGGACAAATTTGGAACGACCGAAAATATGCAATCAGCATCAAAGTTAGCAATGGAGAAAGGTAGCAATACTTGGGATGTTACCTTCTTACTCTTGGAACGCAGCGCAGTAGAGACAGTTACATCATTTACCGGTAATATATTTAATGACTCGGATTCCGGAGATAACTGACGTTGATTATTCTGTAAGTCATTAAAACATCTATTATTGTTATTGAATCGACCACGGTAATGAGGTGAATTACCATGGCCCTCGATAATGGTTATACGATGGCTGGAGCGGCGATGGCACATGCATTAAATCATATTCAAGGAAAAATATCCAATAGAATACATCCATTTCGATAAAAAAATTAATTCAGGAAAAATTTATAAATATTTAGTAAATAATTTTATAATTCTTTCTAAACTCTATCTAATTCTGATACCTAAATTTCTAATTAATTGTGTTATAGCTAAATTAATGAAACAAAATAATATTTTAATAAAGAAACCAATTAATTTCTTACAATCACCGATGGAGTAAAAAAAAAATAATCTAATTTTGATATTTTGATCGATACCCATGACTTAATTTCATATTGAATATTCTATCTCCCAATAGATTGAATTCAAACTTTCAAAATCTTTAATAATTTGCAATAAATTAAAACCAATAAACATGTTATGGTTTTGAAATTAATAATTTTATTTATTTTAAAGTCAAGTACAATATTACCAGAATTCGAAGTAAGTGATAGTAATGGTACATATAATCACCGAATAATATTAATCTGAATTAAAAACAAAAAATGTTAGATAAAAATATGTCTGATACTTTTAAAATGTAGCTCAGTGTAGTTACTACACTAATTAGATATATATGACACGGTGTCACCGACTTTATGAATTTAGGCTATAAATTGAAATAATGTTATTAGATAATTTCATTACTCTTGCTTATCAATTTTAATTTATCTCTAATACTTAATTTCTGATGAACATATATAAAGATTACAGCGTGTATATTATGTTATTGTACGTTTAATTTTCTATCGGAAAATAAGCTGTATATATCGACGACATACATGTTCGGAAATATTACTCCCGAATTTTTCTCACCTAACTCCGGTTACAGTTATTTGTTTTTTGCGTTCTATGTCTTAAAAAATTCATAAAAAGTGCGCGCGTGGACCGGTGTCAGTTTCGAGTCGGTCCGCCTAAAATTTTTCACTCAAAAAGTATTTATAAAGATCTACATCTAATACTCAGCCGCCGCAAACGTAAGTTTAATTTTATATTCTTATCAGCTCAGAGGTCGACAACGACAATGCTATTATATTTTATCGCTCAATAATTGCTGGAACCAGATTGCGGGTCGCGCCTGTCTCACTCGCCGTATACACCGCGTGCGCAGCAACTTAACATATACAGTGTGTCCCAGTGACCAAAAAAAAAAAAAAAAAAACACTG
>JAIPRL010007339.1:0-23896 GCA_025469235.1 Pemphigus obesinymphae
ATGTAAATTTATAAAATAAAATATCTTATATATGGTTTTTGGTTTATGACGTTAATTTCGCCCCCCCCCCCTGAGTTTTCTTAGATGGACGCCCTTGTCCATGTCTGGTGTACATGCATAGTGATTGCGAAAATGAAATTATAGCTGACACACCTATTATTCTATGAATTATTCGCAGCGAATAGTCGCCTCGTGTGACACAGGCTTTAAGCAGGTTTCGTGTTATACCAAAAATTTATTTACATTATGGAAATCCACATACCCAATTTTGAAAAATTGCCAACTTTTTTTATAGGCTTCCGTTATAAACAAGTTGTAGAGGTCATACAAGTCAATCTTGGAAATATTTTACCGTATTTCGAATAAATAATAATAATATGTAGGTACATAATTATACATTTAAAAACATATAGTTATTATCTAAAAAAATGTATTATTTATTAGTTATTTTATCGACAAATAGGCATTCTAATTATTACAAAAATCGAGATTTCGAGGTAACAAAAACATATAATATTTTAAGAATTATAATCACGCAAAATATACCGGTTCATCTAGTTATAGTTAAGATTCAAAATTGTACATTGGTCAATTTTTTTTTCTGTAAGCAATTTTTCGATCAGACGGATAGTCGAGTAAAAGTTTTGAAGTGGTACACTAACGATAGATAAATTGAGTTTAGATGGAACTACTTTAAACAGAAAATGTGTGTACTTTTTGAATGAAAAAAACTACTTTGCAGTAAACGGTGTATGACATAAAACCGTATATTATATACGAATATGGTGTAGGTAACTTTCTATTTTATTTTACAAGAAAACGGGGGCAAGTGGGTTTTTACGTTTATTCAATATCATTAATAGCAGTTATAAAATATATAAATATAATATGATTACTATTTTTCAAAATGTGTTAAATAGGGAATAGAAATTAAAATCCTGTGGGTATGACAGCTGGTATATTAATTCCATAATTTGTTTTCGAGAGATAATTTTTTAAATTTTAAATAAAAAAATAAAAAAATGACACTTATAGTCCTCATATTTTTAGAATGTAATGATTTACCATTGCTTACAATCCTAAAATAAAAATAATACATTATCCCGACATATATATTTTAATTATAAATACACTAATGTGAAATAATTAGCTAATGAATGATTATGAGTAAATATATAAAATTGAATATATGCAAAGGTATTCTTTAATAATGATAGTTAATCAAGTATTAGTATAACTACTTCGATTTAAAATCATATTAAATATGCACAATTCGACAGACACAATTATGTCTGATGGACGGCGAGTGGCGACATAGAGAGTTATTCTGAAATTAAAATATAGCAATGTCTTGTGGGATGAAGTTATTGGTATGCAGTGGCGCACACTCATTTTCTGCAAGGAGTGTCAACATACTTTTACAACATACCCACCGCCTATAAAATATACCCAAACAATTTTTGTAATCAATTTTGATACTTAAATTACATATTCATAATAGTTTATTTTATAGTTTACCAAACAAAATTTTGAAATATTAGTCAACCACACACCACCAAATATTATAGGAGTGTCGACTGACACCTTTGTACCCCCCCTTCGTGTACACCACTGGTAGTCGCGCAAGGGAACCCGTAGGTTTTAATAAGGCATATAATTGTATATTTTGATATTATCAAATGCACACCTCTATTATATTTCAATGAACTTATGGTCATTAACATCCGGTCCTACGGCAATCGGTAAATCGCAGCGAGATTTAATGTTTAAATCAATTAAAAGTAATTTCAGATTAAATAAACGAATATTGAGATAATTTATTTTAATAAATCGTCACCGCTGAAGGTAAGATCGCCTCGGTCCATCTTATCATGGTCTCTTTGGACCTGTACTTGCGTACGTGATGGATTATCCCCAAATTAGGATATGTTTCCTCGGCGTTATGCACAAAAAGGTTGAGGTGTATGAAAATATTGTCGATGGGTCGGTATAACAAATCGAATGGCGTTACCTACCGATTTCGGACATTCCTGCGACGGCTCTAGTCGGCCGGTACTTACTAATATCCCCGTTCCCGGAAAAAACCGTGTCCAAACTATTTTGATGGATCAAAACGACGATCTCATCGGCCGAGGGTGCCGACAAAACCGGTTCTATGAAAGAAGCAGTGGCTAATGCCAAATCTGCTATATCCGGGTGAGAAGACAGATATTGATGCCATATTTTCAAGACCCCCGGGTAATTTAGGGACACCACTCCGCAATTGTTTACTTCGTCCGCTTCGATTGCCTATAACACCATAAGTTGGCAATAGTAATTCTCAAAATGTTGCAACTAGTAAGGAAAAATTCAATGTGACTAGAATAAACAGAATAGTGTTATTATGACTTATCTAGAAATTATTTACTGATCATTCATTGTATCTAGATACACAATTATGGGTTATTTTAACGATTATCTTAAATACAAATTTCATCTATTTAAGTAAATTTATCTAGATAATTTGTATGGATAAATTTTTAAAGAAACATGGAAAACCGAAAAATATTTCATTTTCGGTGAAAATATGCTCTTACTCAAATTATATGCATTAATACACAAAAGACAAGCCACTATAACTATAGTGACTAAATATGAATTTTAAGTGTTTCTATACCTTACGGCTCGTAGTTCTTCACTGTCCACCAACGATAACTCTCTCTGGTCTGTTGGACAAGAATTGGCCGATAATTGTTCGGAAGGGGAAACCAATGGGCCATCCGTTTTTGTTAGACAGTGTTTGTGACAGCGGAAAGAACAGACTGAAAAATAATATTACCAAATTTTCAATCACGATACACACTTATATCAACGTCGTGTCCTTATACTTTTGCATTTTAACATGGAGTACATCCAAAATTTTGTTGTACCAAAACAGACGTTACATTTTTGGCAAAACTTGAAAAAATTTCGATGTTTTTCCATTTTGTGCTCACAATTAAGTCTAACAAACGCAACCAATACAGCATTAATAATTTGAAAAACTAAATGACAAATATTTTTAAATAACTTACGATGCAGTTTTCTGCAAGTGCACCTTCTTCTTCATAATATTGTGTTTATGAATAGCTATTTTAAATAATGTACTGACGAGTTTTCAATTAAATCGAATTACCTATGTTAGAAATAATATCACAATGTATCGTATTATAAACAAAATTCGTAAACATATAATATTGCCATAGCAAACAAAATGTTTAACTAAAAAACATGGATGATTTTAAATAAGAAATATACGTCCAATTTTTACTTATTTTTATTTATTTATTTCATTTATTCTATGATAATGACAGCAAAAATTTTAACTACACAAAATTATAGATTATCTACTTTACGTATATAGATCGCTTATTAGTGCTTGGAAATGGTAACGATTTTAAAAATATTAAAATGTGCACATAATATATCACCATACACACTATATAGGTACCAAACAAATTTTATCTTTATACTTATTTTATTTTATCTAATAAATGATCTGGTGATTGATTTCATTATCTAATAAGTACATTATTAAAATTCCATAGTAGTTACAGACTTTGATTATATTATACATTCGATGTTATCACATAACGACCTAATTATCTACAATGGTTTCAAAGTGAAAATGGCTAAAACGGCTTATCTTAGTTAAGCCGGTCTTCACTAAAAATAATTTATTACATCTAGAAGTGTTAAAAGACTTAACTACGGTTTAAACAAAAACTAATATGAATTTGACTTAGGTTGTTTTATCAAGTCGTTCAGTAACATGCGATTTATTAGAATATGAGCTTAACTTAAATTAGTCAATTTTTGAGTTGTGTCGTTCTTCTTCTGGGAGTGCGATATGCATAGATGACTTGGGCCTGGGGGGTGGGGTGAATGCAGGATATACAAGTATACCTATTAAATTTTACTTATTTAAGACGAAAAAAGTTTTTTATTTTGACATTATAAACGAATTAAATTCGATTTAATACGAATTATTTTGGAAAAATTAAAATATAATTTAATAAATAATAATTGGTAGGTATACTCGTATGTTTTTATTTATTTTTTGTCTTTATTCCTTATTTTTCATTAGATATCAATACAATATTAAATTAAATATCTATATCAGTGTTAATACCGAAAATCAACAATTTGGCAATGTATAATATATTTAATATTATACAGTTAAATGTAACATTAAGTAGGTATCCACACCCACTACCCACCTACAGATTTTTTTTGTTGGAAGAAAATGATGAATTGAGAAGCATATATAGTCAGTGGAGGAAAATGGATACATATTTTGAAATACGAAAATATTCAAAACATCGTTCTAATATTCTACAATTTATGCTGATTTAAACATTTACAAAAATTGGTTTGGATTTTATCACCAGAAAATGTTATCATCATTATAAAGAGATATTATTATATCAATCACGAATCTTGATATATGAAATTTACTGTCATTGGTTGAACTGGTTGAACAAAATTGGTTTTTAAGGAGTTCCATATTCTTAATATGCAATTTTTTGAAAAACTAAAAACGGCGCACAATAGTATAATTACATTCTAAGACGTGATCAGTGGCGCACATTCATTTTCTGCAAAGGGTGTCAACATACTTTTATACCACCTATTAAATATACCCAAATAATTTTCGTTATCAATTTTGACACTTAAATAATATTTATAATAGTTTAACTTATAGTTATCAAACAAAATGTTTGAATAATATTAGTCTAACACCCACCACCTAATATAATAGGGGTGTTGACTGACACCCCTGTACTCCTTTGTATACGCCACTGTTGGTATGTGATAGACAAGTTCTCGTGTAATTATAAACATACAAAGATAACTTACAAAAACCGTTCACGAATTAATCGATTTTTGGAAATTATTATATGAAATTTGGACATTAATATATACAGTGTATTCACGCTAAGAGATACCCCTAAATATTTCAGCTTGATGATCTTGGATTGAAATGTGGTTTTCAGAAGATGAAAAGGAGTACCTAAAATACACATTTTGTGAACATTTAAGCGCTATAATCCTTTCGGTACGTGCATGCAATACAATTTACGTTTTTTTTAAATGGCAGCCATATTTTTTGCCTATAGATTCGAATAGATTATTTCTTGTAAAACAATTTTCGTATAAGAAATATTTTTCTAATTCAAAATAGACAAAATTAGAGTACGTCTAATTTTTAATTTACGAATAAGAAAAATAGGTATACGGACATTTTTAAGACGTATGGAATCATATTTGGAACATCGAGGCGGAAAATTTGAGTAATTTATTAGAAAACAATTATTAGTTACCTATAAAAATGTCTACAATTATTGTTTATTTATTTATGTCCTTATTTAATATTGGAGATATCTTCCTACGAAAATTGTTTTAAAAAATCCCGAATCTGTAAGAAAAAAAGGGGTTTTCATTAAAAAAAAAAAGTAAATTGTATTACGCATGTGCGTACCGATAGGGTTATAGTATTGAAATGTTCATCTATGGTTATCAATCTGAATTATTTAGTGGTACCTCATATAATTTCCTTAAAAACGGATTATTCGTAAGTTCAAATTTAGACGTACCTATTCTAACTTTGTTAATTTTGAAATTAGAAAAAACGTGTTATATACAAATTAATAATATAGTTTTGCTTACTTATAATTAAAAAAAAAAAATGTTTTAAACTGCATTTTGTGTTTTGGTTATTTTATTATTTATATTTGATAGGAATTTTAGGTTACAAAATTTTCAAAAGATGATAAAGAAAATGATTTAAATTGAATTAAAAATTATAACTATAATTTTTTTTTGCTTATTAGGTATATTATATATTATAACTTATTAGTTATTTTAACCTTCTATAGTATTTCAACTACCTATATTTATTTTAATAACAATGATGGGCAAGCATAAAATCCCCCATCTGATGACTATATATGTATATTTTGATAAACTTTTGATTTTCGCCCAGTTAATATTCCTTAAAAATTTCACTGTATTATCCTTATGAGGATCGAAAAAATGGTTAACCGACATCCTACCCAACGTACGAAGTGTTTCCCTACTTTTATAAATTTTAATAAAAACCCCGGAATAGGTAAAACGTTGGGAAAAACATTTTTTATTTTTATCATATTAATGGTTTAATAAATAATTAATGTTGAATATTAAGTCTGTAAGAAATGGGTGTATAGAATGGGGTATGAGATATATACTGAGATACACTGTCAGGGTCATCCCGATGTGTGTGTATGGGGGGAGGGGGGAGTTAACCAACCCGATTTCGGAAAGCAGTCGACAAAATTAAGTTCAGTCGTAAAATAGTAGAAAAAGTCGATGGCCTTTTTTTTTTTTTACTTATTCACGTTTAGGAATTTTGTTGGGAAATTATGCAGCAATAAAGTATTTCTTGGAATTTTAAGTTGAAAAAATATAAATAATTAAGATTTAAGTCGGCAAAATGCAAAGTGTGAAAAAATGTATTGATTTTTTTCTTTATTTTATTTTTTGAAGAGAAGTATATCATTTTTTTCATATTTTTACCCCTCCCCCCCCCAAAAAAAAAACCTTTTCTCGTGACGGCCCTATACACTGGCGTGATTTACAATATAGGTTTGCAATTATGGCCCTCGATAATAACATCTTTCATCTAACAAGTATTGTGTACCTGACTGTATAAAATATTTATAAAAATGTAAAGTATTTAAATATAAGTATTTGTATAAAAGTATTCAAAGACATTTTAAGACTAACGTATTTTAAATAATAATTACACACTTCAAACGAATAGTATTTGAGTTATACTTGTTACTTACCCTATATGTATTTGTACTATTATCTAATTACTTGCATTATTTCATTTATAATTTTATTCATTATTAATGTTGTTATATTAGTAAAATTTTAAAAGTGTTAAAGTACAGAACGGATATATATATAAAAAATAAGAATTTGGAAGTTTTTTAAAAACAAATACTTATATGAGCATTATTTTAATAGTTTCTTCAAGGTTTTTTTTTTACAATACCGGTTTTGGTCATTATTCCATACTAGGCAAACGATTTATGTGCAGAAAGACGTTAAAATATGCACAAAAAAGATAAAATATTCCTACAGAAATGTTAAAAAATGAATTATTATTTTTTTTGTAAAATAAATATTAGATAAATTATTATTTATAATACAAACAATATTACAAATATTTTCGGATCTAAATATTATTTCAAGGATAGGTAGTCAAAAATCAAACACTTCCCGTTTATGTGCCGATAGTTGGGCATGGGTCGTATGAAGTAGGTAGGTATGTACTATGTTGTAATACATATCGAAATCCGCGTGTTTATCAATTTATTTCAATGCTAATCAAACAATATAAAGACCAAAACAAATATAAAGAGTTTTATATTCTGAGCGCGGAGCGGGAAAACTATTGATTTTACTAAGATGTTATTTTTTAAATTTATTTCTGTGATCAACTTTTTCACCAATAAGAGTCAAGTAGAAATTTTGGAGCTTGTATGTCAACGGTAGAAATGAAATTTGGTTCTAAATGGTGTATATTCTATACTATATTGTTCTATATTATGCTACACTCGTATATTGAACTTGACATTTTTTGATTTTTTAAGTGGTGTCCTTAAGCTCGAAGAAAAACCGCATACATGCTTATACGATGTAAATAGTGTCGTGCACATGATTTTTCAATGAAGGGAGGTATGATCAGTAACGAAAATAATAATATGGTCTTAAAAAGTAAGCTCTACTCAAATGTAATCATATTGGTTTAACCATTGTGTAACCTATTTTACACAGTATCCATGTATCGATCGTTTAAGAATGTATATTATACTATATAAGTATGTAGGCATACGGTGTATGTGGCCATGCACTGTATAGAAGTTTTTCTTCATGCTTAAAGAAACCATTGGAAAAATCGAAAATTGTCATTTTCAATGTACTATCTAGAAATTAATTGTTTATGGTTAACATACACACTTTAAAATTCCTACGCCTTCTGATCAAAAAGTTAATCGCCAAAAAAAAAAAAAATGAACAGCCAAATCAATAGCTTCCTAGCTCAGCTCATTATTTAAAATAACAAAAATAGCATTTTAATTGCATATAGGAGATATTACTAGTTAATATTATTGATCTAAATATCGTAGTAATATAATATGTGTACATATATTTTACGTATATGCATTGATGCAAGGAGAGAGAGTAAGATTAAATGATTTAAAAAAAAAAAAAAAAAAAAAAAATGTACTTACGTTGTTTTGAATAAACATTCCATTAGCATTAAGACTATACAATATAGCTAGACCGATATTTTCCATTTATAGAAAACTGTATTGATAAAATTAATGACAAAAAGATTGATTTGTTTATGTTTATTGTTTTTTCAATAATATAATTATAAAACAGTTGCAAAAGATTAACCACGGAAATTATATATTTTATTTAAGGGACAAAAGTATGTAAAAAAATAGCAGATACCAATAAAGCGATTTGCAGCAATTCAAAAGCAAGTTAAGTTGTCCCACCTACTTTGTCCAATTGACTACAAACGAATGTTAATTTGTAGCAACTGTTTTGCAACTTATTGCAACCTAGTTGAAGAAATTTGAACCAACCCCTTCATTGGCGAAAAATCTATTTTTAAATTTTAGAACCGACTTCACGACACCACCACAACTTTATTGTATCGACTTCGGACGAGTGTCAATATTTTGCAATATTTTTTGTAACTAATTTTAACTAAGTTCAAAAAATTTTCAATCGACGCCTTCCTGGCGAAAAATTAATTTTTATTCAGGGTGCCTATGTAAAGTTGGCCCCCCAACTTTGTCCGGCCGATTCGGTATTAGTGCCAATATTTTGTAACATTTTGTTACCACAAAATAGTAACGATACGATAGAGTCGATATGACAAAATTGAGGTGGCGTGAAGTTGGTTCCTAAATTTAAAAATAGATTTTTCGCTATAAAAGGGTCGGTTACAAATTTTTTCAACTTAGTTACAATTAGTCTCAAAATAAGTCCATAATATTAACACTAATTCGGAGTCAATTGGATTGAATTGTTATAATTGATTCAATTTTAACATTTTTAAAATATTATAATTTTTTAATGATGAATGCACACGTTATTATTGAGTTTTGGTTTTCATTAATTGTTATTAAGTATTTATTAAAATACAGTTAAATATATATATAATATATAGTTCTAATATATAAAATTGGGCTATCAAGATCAAATTTTGAAATCTCGTACCTAGTAGCCTATTAAAATGTGTAAATTTTTACAAAGAATGATACTGAATTCTCGAAGATGTCAGTACTTATGGTGGAAACTACATAAATAAAATTTTATGTTAGGTAGAACAGTGGTTAAATTTAAAATATCAAGTTTTTTGTTTGTTATGTATAGATGATAGACTTAAATTTTTTAAATTTTAATATAGTCGGGGATTGGCATAATATGTGTGGTATACGGGATTTAAAATACAAAAAAAAAAATAAAGTAAAATAAAAGTAAGACTTAAAGATAAATTTACCACCCTTGAGGACTTTTAATAATACCATAATAATATGAATGCATCAATTGTTTAAAAAAGTACTAAAAAAGGTCAATATATTATAATGTATAAATTTATAGGTACATCCGTGCCATTATATATGTTTAACCGTTCGTTCAACTTTTGCTAAAAAAAAGACTAATTTTAAAAATAATATCAAAATAAAAATATGGTTATATTATATTTTATATTACATCGTTTAACCTTCAGTTTCACTGATGGGAAATATTGTACATCGATCTTTAAATAATCGAGCAAATAACATATGCAGTTGTGTAGTGGCGCAATATTCAAGTTTAGCGGAAAGTATATATATATAAAAAAAAATTGTTTGAAGGTCAACCTAGTACAAATTGAACACTTATTTTAACCATTTTATGTAAAAAGAACACTTCTGCAGAAACAACAATTTTAATTTTAACATAATGTATAAATTAAATGTTTTAAAAATATATAAATTAAATTAATAAATAGTATAAAAAAATTATTTATAATAAAAAGTGTGCCAAAAGCATTCGAAAATGTATTATAGGTAACAGCGAATTTCGACCACAAGTTATTATCAGGTTACACATAGAAAAAATTACATAGAATAATTATCAATGATAAAAATTAAATTATTAAACGACGACTAGTAACATAGATATATTAATACAGAAATATTAGAAATGTTCTTAAATATTATTATTTTTTACATTCTAAGAGGTACCTACATATCAAAACTAGATTTAGGAGAAGATAGGTAGAAGAAAAGAAGGTAGGTAGGTATTTTATTTGTATAAAATCGGAAAATAATATTGCAGGATAAATATAATTTTGAATTATGTGATTTTTTACCTTACTTTATAACTAATTAACAAAGTATACAAATACGTAAGTAACAAACTTTACAAAAGTTATCAAGAAATATTATGTGAATATAAATGTGGAGTAGGTACCAGCTATTTAAGGAAATAGAAAAAATTACGTATTACGTCTAAATCTTTTCCCCAAGCCAAAAATCGAGATAAAAATATTTACTAAATGACCTACTAAATTATATTTTAAAATAGTATAATAATATACCTACTTCAAATTGAATAATAAATAAAATGCGAGTATTTCTGTGGCTTGAAAAGAGTATATGGAATATAAAATATATATATAGATATATAAAATAATACAATAAGGGCTCGACGATCATTAAATAAAGAATATAATTATGATGCAATGATATGATTAATAAATAAAAATTAGATATAATGAATAAATTAGGTTCTCAGTTTGAAATTATATTTAGTTTTAACCAAACTTTTTCACTCTTAGGAATCACTATTCTTGACATATTGCTAAATTTAATCGGGATTTCGGTTTTTTCGCAAGGCTCCACTTCATATTTGGATAACAATTCGACTAGTGCTAATTTCATTTCAAGTTCCGCAAAACGTTTTGCTGTATAAATATAGTTTATTTAAAAGAATAAAAATAAAAATATTCTTAGTAAATAATCACACGTTTAAAATAAAAATAAAAATTAACATACCAATGCATTTCCTCGGTCCGTCCCCGAATGGTAAATAAACACAACTAGGTCGTTTAGATTTTTCTTCGGGTGAAAACCTTTCTGGGTCGAATAGTTCCGGGTCTTTAAAATACTTGGGATTGTTATGCAATGCAGAAATAGGAATCAACGATTTTTGACCTTTTTCGATAACTAACGTGTCGTTCGGCACGTGATATGTTTCACTGGCTTCCCTGAATAGCGCATGAGTAATTGGATATTTACGGAGTGTTTCTGAAAATGGTTATTGTAAATCGTAACTAAATATATTAACTAGTTAATTAATAGTAAATCCGAAAAAAATGTATTTATTTTAAATGAAATATAAATTAACGTTTGATCATTTTTCAATAGTTTAGACTTAATAAATTTTATTCTGAATGTATTCACCTAAATTTTTAAAAAATGTTTAAATTAAAAAATTAGTTATATTCCCCTGTCTACTCTAATAACACGTTATTATTAAAACTATAGTGCATAGTTGCGAGAGTTTATTTTCTTTTTTTATACATTGTCACAATAGTAGTACTGTCAAACCACAAAACATTGTTAGTCTTTTATTGATTTGGTCCCCTTTTATCTCCCAAACACCTACCCGACGGTAGTGCGAGTCATTGCGAGACAACTTGCTGAACGCAAGATCTCCGTTGGCGCAACAATACTTAATAATTTTGCATTTGACGGTGACAAAACAAAACGACTGATCGGACAATCACGCCGATATTGTTCACGTACGGTGGAAGACTATTAAAATAATCTGGTATATAATCACGTGGAATTGGCCGATAACGATGGCGTAACAATGTTGCCGAGTGACAGTATCGCAATAATCTCGGACACGGTGTACTCCGTGGTGTAACCTTGATATTGCCTGATACTCGTTTTACGTGCTTGCAACTATTTTGGGCGGCAGAAACATTCTCCCGGCTTGCAAGACGCAGGCTTTCAATTTCACGTGTGTTAGTTATGATAATGAATTTGGGGAAAATTCTATAGATAATACATTGTTAAAAAATAAATAAATAAATATTGCAGGAAGTAATTTAGGATTTACGGATCATCAGATATGGGTAGTACAATGAGTTTTGTGACTGATCTCTTATACGTCCCATCAGAGGAACGTACCGTAACTACTCTGACCATGTCATCATCATCTGGATGAACGAGTTCAACGCTACCGAGTTTTCAGTCTGTTGGTGGAAAATTGGAAGATCGGAGGATAACTAAATCCTCGACTTCAATGTTGATTGTTGGGCGTATCCACTTGTTCGGTTCTGAAGTCTAGTCAGGTATTCCGATGCCCATCTGGACCAGAATGGCTGATGGAACAGAGTTAACAGTTGACAGCGGAGAAGACGATTCAATGGATTTGTTGTCAAATCCGGCTCAGGAATTGTGACGAAGGACCTCCTACCAAGAGATTACCTGGGGTAAAGGAATTAAGATCATGTGGACTAAACGTCTGTGGTGTGATTGGTCTTAAATTTAATATGGCTTCTAAGCGGCTAACTAGTATGTCCATTTCCTCGAAATATTTCTACGATCACACGTTTTCAATGATATTTGCAAGATATAATCTTCCCACAGACCTCCAAAATGCGGTGATGCTGGTGGATTGAAGTGCCAATGACATGTGATGCCACCGGAATACAGTTCCTGGACCGCAGGCTCGGAGATCATTTGTTGAGGATCACGGTTGGCTCCGTTGAAGTTCATACCGCAATCCGAGTACATATCTGACGAGAGTCCCCGATGAGACACAAAGCGATGTAATGCTGCACTGAAAGCATTAGTGGTTATGTTAGAAACGACCACGATGTGCACAGCTTTGATCACTATTCAAACGAATAAAGCGAGATATTTTTTGATGGGGCGAGCTTGTTTACGTTTGATTAGAAATGGGCCCTGCATAGTCCACTTCAGCGTGAGCGAATAGTCGTGATGGGTGAACTCTGGTGGATGGAAAATCTGCCATCATAGGAGTAGATGTGGTCAATCTATGACGAATGCAAACAATACATTTAAATGTAACACGACGGATAGCTGCTCGAACAGATATTATCCAGTATCGTTGTGCGAGCAAAGACGTCACAAGCTGTGGGCCCGCGTGAAGATATTGCAAATGATTATGTCGAGTTAAGAGCTTGGAAAATGAACAACCTTTGGGTAATAATATGGGGCTACGCAAATTATGTCGAGGTACGTAGATAACCGGGCATGTGAAGTCGGAAGAGCTTCTAAAGATGTTGACATGAACGATTTATAGAGGATCGGGAAGTAGGGATGTTGAGTCTACCACACGACCAGAAGCAATGAACATTCAAGCTCGGTCTGGCGAAGATATACGTCTAACGATAGCATAGTTTTCGTACTCGATCAATAAAGCTGTACATATATGAAATGACATGCAAGAGTCTGGTTAGTGAGGAAAAACGACAAAACTATACGGGATCATATGCCGTGGTGGTGAGTTTCACGGCATTTAACGTGTAACTTGCTTGTTCTGGTACTTCATGGGGTGCCAAGAGTCGGAAAATGACAAATGACCATTCGTCGATAGACTCATACAACCATGACGGATAATCCCAGTACAAACGGTGAGCCAAACTATCTTTCATGCCATTGGCATGTTGGAATCAACTCCTTAATTTTGTGGAGTCTGTTCGTCATAAAGACTTTGTATATTATCTGCGAGTTCGTCAACTACGATAGGATAACGGTTGAATCCGTTCACGCAGTAATCAAAGATAATCTCACCGTGATTGATAAGGTGTCCTATACACGATGGAGCACTTGTGCGAGTAAAAGTGAACCACATAGTTCCAACCTTGGAACGGATAAAAGTTCGTCGGCCCAACCTGACTTTAGTGGCACTAATTTTGATTTGGCTGTAATAAAATATATTTTCGGCGGTGCGTTCACATATGATAATCAAAGGTATACTACTACTGCGTAGCCTTTTAATGATGCGATGGAAAAATCGTTCAATTGTGCTTTGTTACTCAATTGGAAAGGGATATAATGTTGAATCCGAACACCTGATACGACTGGTAACTCAGACGAGCATAGAGTCCATGATAATGATAATACTGCTGATAAGGGATTGTTCCATCCGTACATTTCCTTCCATAACTATTGCATAAAGCATTTTGTCCAAAATGTGATTTGTGTTAGATCACCAAGGGGATCGTATATCTTAGCGATGGACGACAATACTGCTCTTTTGGTGGGCGCTGAATGGACTTAGTCACTCTGGCATGTGAACGCATCTATGACGGCGTCTCAATGAAGGCCTAGAGTCTTCACGAATGTGTCATCCTTGAGATCGAATGAATCGAAGACTCTATCTTCGAATGGAATGGTTTGAAGTACTTCTGGACAATTGCTCGCTCACTTCTTCAATACAAATCCACCGCTTGCCAGGAGGTTACAGAGTTATCTCTGGAGTGTTAGAACCGACTGTATGGATTCGGAACCGGTTATAATGTCGTCCACATACGTTTAAGATAGGCCGTGTGTACTGATGACACGATGTACCAATATATTAGTATTTTATATCATAATAACGGACAACGGATAAAATCTAACGTGCGTATATTAACAAAATTTAACTTATTACTTTTGCTTTTGACGGCGACAAAACAAAACGACCGATCGGACAACCACACCGATATTGTTGACGTATGGTGAATGAGTATTGACAAATGATCTGTTATATAATCGAGTGGAATTGGCCGATAACGATGGCATAACAATGACAGTATCGCGATAAAACACGGAGACGGCGTGCTCAACCATAATACAGCCTGACACTCGTTTACGTGCTTGCAACTATTATATGCGGCGGCAACATATTTCATTAAGCGTATTCAATTAAATGATTGAATCAATTTCATATATTCATAATTAACAGACCATTTTTCAAATATAATTTTTAAACAATATTATACGTTATTAGTATTTGTTTTATTATTATTACATTATATTGTATTCAGTTATTTTCTGTCTTTATATTATATTATTATTATTTTAACTATAATATATTATTATTATTTTCATTTTAATTTATTATATTATATTGTATTTTGCTATTTATCTATTTATTATATTTGAGTAACTTATACCTGATCAGACCATTTCTAATAATATATAACATAGATGATATTAGTCATAATAATATTAAATAACAAGAGAGAATAATAAAAAAATAAAATACTACAGTTATATTCATAATTATAAGTGATTTAAACAATTTTAAAAATAATTTTGTAGTGATCATACTCTTATTCCAGTTGGAATTTTTACAAAGGAAACGGCTTAATAATTATATTAATTGAATAACATTTAAAATCATTGGTCAAATATATTAAAACAAACTTTCTTGAAAATTCTCAATGTACTCTTAATTCAAAAGAAACAGACCTAACCATGAGCAGGTTATAAATTATGAAAATAAAAATTTGAAAAGCGTCTATTCCCCCCAAAAAAAAGTTATTTTTGCAAAAAAAAATAAGTGATTAGACTTCATAATCAGAAAAATAACAGTAGTATCTAATATACAGGTATCTACATGTTTTCATATTATCATTAATTTTAAAAGCCCATCAAATATTTTTAGTATAAAATAATAACGCATTATTTATGATAATTGCCGATTTTGGGCTTATCACTACATTAACTTATCTAAAGTTTATACATATATATATATATATATATATAAAATCAGGCTGTTACATTTAGAGGATAACTTCTACAGTATATGAAGTTATAAAAATTATATTATTACACTGAATAAAATTTACCTGCTATAACCATATCTAAGTAATTGAGATCTGTCAAAAAGTCATGGTCAATCACTCCATTGTATTTTAGTTTCTTCGATATTATCTCTTCACGTACTTTATCTTGAATATGCTTTTTCAATGCTAACTCGTGTAAACAGAGAGACAAAGTTGTAGATACAGTTTCAAATCCAGCAACAAACATAACGAAAGCGTTTGCTACAATTTGCATTTCCGTAAATTTTTCTAAAAAAAACAAATGTATATATATATATAATTATAATTAATGTGTCTCTTTTTCTGAATTATAATAAATTATATTTTACCTTCTGGAGCTAAATTATTGTTTAGAACCAAATCTTTTCTCGCTTGTATTAAATGTTGAACAATATCATTCCTGACAATTTTATTATTTTCTCTATATGTTAATGTATCTTTAAATACTGAAGAGAAAAATTCAGTTGCATCTGGCGGGAAAACGTTTAATTTAAATATTGACAGAAATATTGGTGATACCATCAATGACATTTCCCTTATAAAATATCTCACAGACGGCGTGAACATTGTACTTCCGAACTGACGAAATTTACAATTATTATCGTTTACTGCGTTTATTTGGAGCCCAAAAGCGCATAAGCCGATAACATCAGTTGAGTATTTTCCCAAAATATCGCGTATGTCAATTTCATTAGAGGTTTTCTTCAATTGACTATCGAGGTTTTTTATCATTTCCTTACCACACATATTGATTTGTTCGTACATTTGTTTAAGTTTTCCCGAAGTGAACGCTGGGCTCAATTTGTTTCTCATTATTTTCCACTGAGGGTTGTACATGAAAAACAATTGGTTGGTCATTGGGTTGGATGAGTATTCCGTGTAAATGCCACGATTACAGAAGTACGAAAAATCTTTTATAAGTACATCGTTGATCATTTTTGGATCTCGGATCATCAAGTACGGCGTTCTCATCTGGAAGTAACCACAATATTTTTGACCTGCCATCTCCCTATAAATTTTATTATAAGTGTCCACTGGATGCTCATTGCCAAATGCTACGTTGAAGTAGTTGCCGAACAGAGGAATCGGACGGATGTGAGGCACATTAAGCCTTTTCCATATTCCAAAAGTCGAAATACAATAATAATAAATCGCTAATAATAAAACTATAGCCGAGCATATGATCACCGAAAGTGTGTAAAACATTTCGGCATTAAATATTTTTAATAAACCTAAACACAATTTAGACGCGTGACTGTATCGTATCGATTTAATCGAGTCGTTTTAAATACTGAACTCCTACTTATTTGAATTGAATAACCTGTTGAAGATCATTATAGATTTACCCGTTCTATACACGTTCAACACAATAATTATTGTATATCCGCGATTGCTGCGATTTATAAGAATTTCTATAATTATATTATATAATACCAGTAATGAGTTGATCCATTATTCTTACCATTTTCATTATCCGTCATACTTAGAGTTTTTCGAAATATTTATACTAAACAATTTATAACGTTTTCGTAGAAAAGAAATGTCGAAAAACTTTGTTTCTATTTTTGAGGTTGACACGTTATTTTTTATATTATCGACTTTAAATTATGATATTTTTAAATAAATAATTAATGAGTGTGGTAAAAAAATTATTGTTAAATTTTTCCAAAGAAAAAATTCAAATACGTTTAGTACGTTATTAGTTATATATTTTGTTTGATATACACATATTGTATTTCACTATTTATTTTAATTTGTAACTATTATATAAATTGTTATTTCTTGTATTTTAACTATGTTTTATATTTTCAAAATTTTCATTTATGAATTTTACATTTAATATCATAAAACATTATTTATTTAATTTTGATGATGGTGATAATTACTATTCTTACTACAATCAAATAACTAATAAGTAATCAAAACATAATTCAGATTAACTTTACCATACGATATTATACAATTTTTGAATAACATTTTTTTTGTTCATTTTTTAACACATTAATTTTATTTTAAATCGTAGTGTAGTTAAATATGAGTACAAATTATAATAGTAAACTGGGTACTTTTTTTGTTTAAAATAAAATTTACTGGTATACTTGATAGATTACAAATTATAGTGACATATTGAATGTCAGAGTATCAATTAAAAAATATAAGTTGTTCTTCAAAAATGATAATATACCTATAAAACCTACACAGTTGAAAAATTTTAAATTCACTCATTAGTCAATTTTAGGGGTAAATAAAAAAATACTTCACGCATTCTGTAGGATCTGGAGGTGGATATATTTAATTTAAAATCAATGGTCAATAATTTCTCTCCACGAAACGATTCTTAGCGAAGGTTGATATAACATACATGAACCTACATTATCTATTTTTAGTTACTATTAATTATATTATATTTCAGTGTAAGAATACAATTAGAGTATTCAATATATTTACTTTGCTTAGAGAGGATCTCATTACCAAGTCTCATTGATCTGATTAGTTGACTGAAATCCGCTAGTCATATATATTATAGAATGTAATATTTTCAATTTTTATCCATTTTGTGGGTATTATGTTTCATAATTAGTATAGAAAGTGAAACAATATTGTATTACAAAATGTTTATGGAATTAAAGTTAATTGTTTGAAATACGTTAAAAACTAGGAATTCAGCACGCTAGTGAAGTGGCCCTTCTGAACTTGTTCTATTCGCTTTACTGAACTACGCTGGGAAAAAGAAAAAAGTGAACTCCAAAGTATTAACAATAAGAATTTTTTTTATCAAAATGGTCTTTAATCCTAGACTGCGGCTCTACTCCTTCTACTTGAAAAAACATTTGGAGATATTTATAACACGTATTTGTGAACTTATCTTAGAACATTCAAAATTTCGGAACCGATTCCTAATATTCTTCTCGGAACTCCTAGTTCGATATTAACAATGTATTTAAATTACTTACTTTAAAAAAAAATCTTTAGTAATATTTACCTACTCAATTAATTTTTAATAAATGATATTTTTTTATTATATATTTATTTAATCGATTTATACTATGCATTCATTTTCTTGTTTTGTTTTTTTAGTAATAAGTGCATAAGATTTGAATAATTATAAAATTATAATAATTATACATAACTACGAATCAATTGATTAGATTAAACGTTTAACCTAGATATGAACTTACTTAAAGTAAGTAAAGTTTATAATAAAATGCATTAATTATTATAAAAGTTAATATATTTTATTGCATATTTAATTACAATATATATAAATAATTCTACAAGTAACTCAACACCAAAATATTTAATTACAAAATAGCTTTACCTTCTGTATACCTGACTTGTACCAATGTTTACATAGTATTGGTATCACAAGTATGTTTCAGAAAAGATAAAAAGAAAAAATATTTGATGTTCGTACTTTTTGAATTTTTTGTCATTTATCACTGATTTACTAAAATCTTTACAATTTAAATAACTTACAGTGAACATATCTTAATCATACGTCCAATTTAAAAATTAAAACGTTATAATATGGCGTTTTTATCATCAAATGGTAAACCAACAGTAATATGTATAAAGTCCTGCCCGTTGCAATTAACACAGGTAAGGAAATATCTATGTAAATAATAAGAAGATACTGAAAGGCATGCATCACAGTAATACTAGAGTTTTCTTGTGATTTTATTTATATAAAATATATACAATAATAACTAAAAATAGAAGAATTTCTAAAATTTCCTATACCTACTAAAAGTAAAAATCTTAATTAGAAAACTAACATTATTCTTCGGACAAAATTATACTTAATTTAGATAATTTTTTATAATGTTTACTTAAAGTTAACATGTTAAGTTTTCAAAACTTGTAATTTGTGAAATGAAAAGTTCACTTGAAAATAAAGTAACGCGATAAGTAACTTAATTAAAATTAACTTAACTGTTTAACTTAATTTTCACTTTTAACTCCTTAATACTTAGCCTTGGTTATCATTTTATAGTGGGTCAAGGAATGGGACTTTTAAGTATTATAGTTCTATAATTATATTTATATCAAATGGAATTTAAAGTAAAATCTTCTTCTCCTATTTCTTCTCCATTGCCTTTTTTCACAAATATTTGGGGTCGGCTATCCTAGTCCTACACTTTCACTTAACTCTGTTTCTCGCATCCTCATCACTTCTTATAACTCTGAATTACGTACCCCACTTTTTTTGGTCTTCCTCTTCAATTTTTCTTTCTCTTTACTAATCATACGGCCCATGTCTCGTTCATCCATAAAATATGCTGTAGTAATCCCAATCTATTCTTCTTAATTTTGTTCAATATTAGATATTGAACAATATCTAATAGATAAACTAGATAGATAATACCTTGGAATTTATTTTGATCAAAATATGAAATGGTGAACACAAATGAAAATCTTTATAAATAGGTTTAGAAACTCTATTAAATAATTGAAGAATTAAATCAAATTTTAGATTTATTTACATTACGGTTTGTTTATTTTGCATTAGTTAAATTTATTTTATTTTATGGTTTAGTTTTATGGTGATCGACGTGGTGTATCCATATACAATAGAATCATTAAATATTACGAATAGAATACTATTAAGAATTACATTAAATGGTTATGATAGAATAAATACTTCACAAATATTTAATATTCTGAAAATATTGTAAATATAAAACAGCTTTATGAATATTTTTCAGTTATCCAGCTACACTCATATATATGTATGTCTAGGTAACAAATATTTGAGTATAATTTGTAAATTAAGAAGGGAGGATATTCTTAAAGTACCTGGGTTAAATACTACTGCGTATAAAAATCATTACAAGTATAAAGTCTTGTTAATATTTAATGGGTTACCTTTAGAAATTTAATTAATTAATAATAAAAAAGTGAAAAACATTATAGTTAAAAATATATATTAGAAAGACGCAATTAGCAATGATTATAATAAAATTATTCGTTTTGTAATTAACATTTGTAGTTAAAATATTAATATTGTTATTATTTTATTATAAATATTATTCGAACAGTGTTGTTAGTATCATAATTAATTTTATTTATTTTAGTGTAATCGATATTTCGTTTTAAGTTAAAATTTTTAATTATTGAAAACCCCCTCTAAGCACAAGCTATCACTTAAAGAGAGGGGTAATCAACTCGTATGTGTATATTACTAAACAAAGACATTTAAAACATATTAACTAACCAGGTCAGAAATGTCATAAGTTATGGAAACAATAAAGCATTAAACTTAATCGAATCAAAAACACAAACTCTGATTAGAAACCTCAAAATAAACAAATAAATCATTGTAAATCGTCTCAGAATAGGTCACACCAGATTAATTCATGGATTTATCATGGCCAAAAAAGAATCTCCACATCATGACAAAATAAACAGGTATGCTTACAACTTTGTGATACGCAAGTACCGCCATATTGCTTTTCTCCAAATATTATCAATGTTCTTTTCTCGGTAGACCGGTGCATGATTTAACTTTACATCTTTAAGAAATTTTTGTAAATGTATTTTGAAATTATTTACAATACATTTACGTCTATTTCTACTTAAACAACAACTAAATACACAGAGTGGTATATTTATTCGAATTAAAGATTAATTAACAAATTATAAAATTTGCTTAAAAGTAACTTTGTTTTACCTGTTTGTCATACCTGTTTATTTTGTTATGCTCCACATATTTGAATTCTGTGGTGTCAGACTTCCCAATAAACACCTATTAACAGAATGCCACCATTACCAATCCCATTATCTTGATCTTAATATATTCGATAATCTCGATTTATCTTTAGGAATCAACTCGGAGAAAAATGAAGCTATTATTAATTTTCTTAACATAACTAACCTACGTCTTAATAAAATTGTAAAAATGAAATTTGTAACAAGTTGAATATCTATCAAAATGTCGTATGCCATTAAAAATATATTATAATTTAAACTGTAATAGGTAATTAAAATGATAAATCTATGTATAAATTGTTATTAATGTATCAATAAAAATAGAAATGTTAATGGAAAACTGATAAAAATAGGGAGGGGTTATTATTAACATACTGAAGGTTAACTTATTATTTATGATGGTGGTAACCTTTAAGACAGTAGCAACAAGGTAGAAAATATTATTAAAATTTTAAATGTAAGCTGCGGCTTATTAAAAATCAGGTAGAAACAGGTAGAACAGATATCTATAGGGAAAAATATGTACTATGTTTGACAGGTTAGCCTGTTTTATTAGGTAATAATAGTTTTGTTTTCAAACCGAACTAAATAACTTGGTATTAAAAATACGGTGAATTTATATTTTCAGGTTCAATTATCTGCGTAAATATTTGTCGAGCGTTTTTTTTATGTTCGCTATAATCATATTATTATCTTTGGTGTTCTTTCAGTAATTTATTGTTATTCTACTTCGACTTTCGGTATATGGAATAAACTCAACGTGCCTTATGTCCGTCCAACACCTCTGTTGAACGTAGCATTGAGTTTCAACCATCTAGTTTATATTTACCAGAGAATTTACCAAGTGTTGACCGGTCATAAATATGGAGGTTACTTTCAGATGAGAACACCGTACTTGATGATTCGAGTTGAAGGAGTTATTTTTGATGAAATCGTCTAAAGTTTTGAAAATTTTAAAAATTCCTAATTTTCCTAAGGAGGCTGAATTTTTCCATTTGGCGAGAATATAACATATAGACAAAATAATAATATAGTCAGAAATGACTTACCTATTTAGTAATTTAACAAAAATGAGACGAGATTTGGCTGTAAATGATAATTTGGCACCAAATAGTCGTATACAATTTATTAAAATGAATAAAACTTAAGAGAACAAATTAATCATCGTAATATATTATTATATTTTTAGAAAAATGTACAGATTCAGACATTTAGGCACTCACTTTCGAAACGTTCATTTCAGGATGTGAAACAGTATCCTTGGCTCTAACTTTCTGTTTATACGAGTTAACGTCAAAGAAGAACATTCAATATAAAGTATGCGAAGAGATTAACTTAATAACACTTAAATACAACGGAATAATTAATAATTATTTTTTAAATAATCTCAAATACTTAGATATGGTTATAACAGGTAAATTCATACACAACGACAACGTTATTCGACTGTCATTTTATAATAGGTACTTATATCATTTTTATTATATTTACTTACTCGTATTTCTGGTATTTTTTCAAACTCGAGAAATTATTTTAATAATTATATTAATATGCAATCTTTGTTAAATATAAATTGATTGAATTGTTATTAAAAAGAATAACGCATATAATTTATAACTTTGAACAAATATTACCAAATTATATTTAAAAAATTCATTTCATCACTGTCATTCCTATGAAATATTTGTGGTAGAGTAATAAGAAAAACAAGGGCTTTTCACAAATTTGTCGATTGAACTGTCCAAATAATTGCCAACCCAACATTTTTTTTTCTTAGTAAGACAGTATCCCCTCCCCGCGCCCTCTTGCTGACTTTATAATCACCCGATTTGTTTTTTTATTACCTTAAAAAAATATCATTAAAAAAACCATCTTTAACATAAATATCTCCTTTCCTATTAAATATTAAAATCGTTACATATAAAAATAAGTAACCACTATAAGTGATCGTTAACACGAATAATATTTAAATATTGAATAATGCTTTGTACATCATAGAGTATAATACTGTTCATGATTATTATTTTGGTATGGACTTGTATGATTTTTTTATCATAAAATGCAATATTTTTAGTTACAATTTTATAGTTCTAACTAGATACTAAATAATAAAACAATAGTGAAGAATTAAAAAATACAAATATTGTTATCAAGCAGATAATATATGATAAAAAAATACTACAGTATGACCTATATATATATATATATATATATATATTAGCTGCAAAAAGAAGGCAAGTTCGAACTTGCCTTGTTTTT